>WAEK01000004.1:0-85000 GCA_011634665.1 Mortierella sp. BCC40632
TTCTATATGCCCTGACCTTTTGAGTGTCTTTTATTTTGGTTTGAGTCTGGCATGTTTGTTTCGGTAGCTCCAGAACAGCAGCTCCCATGAACATTGTCCAAATTTTTTCTTACTCACCTGTGTTTTTCCTTCCCTAGTTACGATGATCTATGGAGACGAAGTAATGAGCCAAAACCCTTGGACACAAAAAGACAACCTCAACTTTGGAGGAATTTTTTAGCGGTCTTAGCACACACACTTTTCTCTCTTCTCTTTCTCTCTTCTCTTCCTTCTTTTTTCACTCTCTCGCTCTCTCTCTCTCTCTCTGTCTCTCTGACTGTAATCATAAAGATAAAAAAAGAGTTCTATTTCATTTTTTAAAGTTACTCGTGTGAGGCGTTAAAGTCTCCCACTTGGTCCCAACGTCACATGCGTTTTGGAATTAAGATATTGGCTACCAGGAGCCTCAGCAACAGCAAGCAACAATGCAGCAACAGCAGCAAGATCAATAAAAAGGCTATGCAGTCTAAAAGAGACGGGGCTGATTGGGGTGGACCATGGAATGGGATGGGATGTGAGGAGGGAGAGAGAGTTAGAGAGAGGTGGGTTTGAGGATGAAGAAAAAGACAGCAGCAAGGAATGTGATTAGCGAGATGGGCGCACAGATGCGGCATTCCTCCTCAGGACTCTGCTGTTGAGCGACAGAGCGTGGAGGCAGGTCGAACCACAGGCCAGGCGAGCAGACCAGGCAAACAGAACAGACCAGCGCCTGCTCACCAAAATCTCTCTCTCTCTCTCTCTCTCTCTCTCTCTCTCTCTCTCTCTCTCTGACTCTTTCAGCGCCCGACCCCATCCAACCCGCTCTTTCTCCCTCTCTCTCTCTCTCTCTCTCTCCATCCTCTTTCCTTTTTTTTTTTTTTTTTTTTTTCTCTCTTTCTCTTTTTTTTTTTTTTTCTTCCTTTCCGCCTCTGATCCATCCATCCTCCGTGCGGATCATCCTCCTTCATCCCATCCCATTGTCACTCCCAGTCCCTGAATAAAAAAGGTAATCCGCCATCGCCCCAAATCAGTCATCGGGCGCATCTGATCGCTGACACACACACACACACACACACACACACACACGCACACGCACGCACAAATATACTTCCCCTTCTCTTTTTTTCTCCTTGGACGCCACTTCCATCATGACCTCTAATGGAGCCGCGTTACTGCCTCTTCTCTCTCCCTTATTAATCCGAACACAATCCTCCCTCCCTTCCTTCCTTCCTTCCTTCCTTCCCCCCTCCAGTCTTCGGTACTCGCGACCGAGGACCCTGATCTTTTGTCATCTTTTCCGCTTGCATACGATGCATGATGATGACGCTCCCCCCCCTCTCCTTCTGTTACTTTCTTGCCTTTCTCTCTTTCTAATTTACACGTTGAACGCTTCGTTCCATTCTCGAGTTTTTTCTGTTTTCTGTTTCTTTTTTCTTCTCCTATAATCAATCAGCATCAGCCTGGCCTCCTTCGAGCAGAGAATTTCCTATGCTTGGCTATCTCTCTTTTTTTTTTTTTTTTTATTTCTTCTTTTCCTCTTGCACGAGAGCTGATGGGCCCAATGAGACAGTGGTCATGTGCTTCGGGATCGATGAATCATTGTGCCTGGTGACAACAACCACTGGTTCATCGATCTCGGCAGCCGTGGATCCTCCTTTTGCTATGCTCTCTGCAAGGAAACTGTTGCAGAGAGAGAGAGAGAGAGAGAGAGAGAACAGAAAAAAAAAAAAAAAAGGAAGGGGGTGGAAGGGGGCATGACTTGAGGACAGACCAGTCACCAGAGAGAGAGAGCGAGAGAGAGAGAGAGAGAGAGAGTGAGAGAGAGAGAGAGAGAGAGAGTGAGAAAGTGAGAAGGAACAAGAAGAAGCGAGAAGGAGCGAGAAAGAAAGAGGAGAAAGAAACGAGTGCAAGAGAAAGAAAAGAGAGACAGGGTGGAAAGGAGTGGTTCCTGTTTGGCAACCAAAAGAACGAATAGGGTCATCCCTTCAGGTTGTTCAAACTTCTTGCCCCAGAAATACCTCTTTCTTCATCTCGCAGTAACACGAACTAATCAACATTCCAACAGCATCTCTCTCTCTCTCTCTCTCTCTCTCTCTCTCTCTCTTTATATTTTTTTTTATTATTTTTTTTCCCCATTTTCTTTTTTCTTGACAGCCGCATTTGTACATATTACCAGCATCCTATCTCAGCATCCTCCTAAAAGAAAACCCACACACCCACAAAACAAATACAAAAAAAAAAAGAAAAGAAAAGAGCAAGAAATCATGGCAACCTTGACTGATGTCAGCGACGTTGATGGCTGGATCCAACATCTGATGCAATGCAAGCAGCTTCCAGAGGCCGATATCAAGCGACTCTGCGAGAAGGTAAAACACAATATCGCGTAACACTCCACTCCAAGAAAAAAAAGGGGGGGAAGAGAATGGGCCGATATGGTCTGTTTTGGAGAGCGAAAAAGAACTGCCCGGACATGAAGTGAAGGAGCGAGCCTTGGTCGGGTCGTGTGACATTTGTTTATAGGACACAATGCCACTGACCGGGATCTCTTCTTTGTGGTCCTTCGTGTCTGTCATGGTGATATGGTGATGGATGTTCCTGCCACAAGGCTCCTTATTCACCTGGGATTTGTCTCTATCTCTCTCTTTTTGTTTTCCTGCTGTAGGCCCGCGAGATCCTGATGGAAGAATCCAACGTTCAGCCCGTGCGCTGCCCTGTCACTGTCTGCGGTGATATCCACGGTCAGTTCCACGATTTGATGGAACTCTTCCGAATTGGAGGCAACTCGCCCGACACCAACTATCTCTTTATGGGAGACTATGTCGACCGTGGTTACTACTCGGTCGAGACTGTGACTCTGTTGGTTGCCCTCAAGGTCCGTTATAAGGACCGTGTCACCATTCTCCGTGGCAACCACGAGTCGCGACAGATCACCCAGGTCTATGGTTTTTACGATGAGTGTCTTCGCAAGTACGGCAACGCCAATGTCTGGAAGGCCTTTACCGATTTGTTTGACTATCTCCCATTGACCGCATTGATTGAGGAGCAGGTAACAAAACAAAAAGAAAACTACCAACTTTTGAAGCATTCCAGTCATTCGAACCGATATTCTAGGCTATTCTGCCCTTTCTCTCTCGTTCTCTTTTTGCTAACCGACAGACGCCCTTTTTACCTGGACAATCCTAGATCTTTTGTCTTCACGGAGGTCTTTCGCCCTCGATCGACTCTTTGGACCACATCCGTTCGTTGGACCGTATCCAGGAGGTTCCACACGAAGGACCCATGTGCGACCTTCTCTGGTCTGATCCCGATGATCGTTGCGGATGGGGCATCTCTCCTCGTGGAGCTGGTTACACGTTTGGACAGGATGTTTCCGAGACCTTTAACCACAACAACGGATTGACCTTGATTGCCAGAGCTCACCAGCTTGTCATGGAGGTAAAACACGCTGTCCCGTCCATTTTTTTTTTTCCTTCACTCTTTTCTTCTCTCCTTGGGACATACTTCTAAACATGATGCGTTGCGATTCTTCTTTCATCTTTTGATATCGACTCTAGGGTTACAACTGGTGCCAAGACAGGAATGTGGTTACTATCTTCAGTGCTCCAAACTACTGCTACCGCTGCGGTAACCAGGCTGCGATCATGGAGATTGATGAGCATCTGAAGTACACCTTGTAAGTGTCTCTTTCTTTTTTATGTGTCTTATTGGAGAGATCATTGAACGATTCTTCTTCAGCAAGAAAATGATCACTAACCAACCAAATGATGCGTAACATTTTTTTTTTAAAAAAAAAAAAAAAAAATAGCCTTCAGTTTGATCCTGCTCCTCGTCGTGGCGAGCCCCATGTCAGTCGCCATGTTCCGGACTATTTCTTGTAATCTTGTATATTATCCTTTGTTTCATCCCTCTATGGTAAGTTCTATCGCGGGTCCATATCTCGTGTATTCATGCAATCTCGTCTCGAGTTTCTTTGCCTTGTGGTTAACAGCGCTCTTGACAGACACATTAATCCAAAAAGCGTACTTTTCTTTTTTTTTTTTTTTTTTATTCATTTCATGGGTGATTCTAGTAGACAATTTTCACATCTCCACACACTGCACATTGAGCGTAGGGTCTTGTTCAAAATCATCGATCAGAGAGCACTATGTAACAAAAAAAAAAAAAAAAAAAACAGCAAACTGGTCCTGGTCTTTTTCTTTCTTTCTTTCTTTCTTTCTATCTTTCTTTTTCCTTTTTTTTTTTTTTGGGGACGGAAAGAAGAAAACAACATACAAAAACTACACAATGATCTATATCCCAAAAAAAAAGAAAAAAAAAAAAAAAACAATCACATTTACTCATTTACTCACGCACTCGCACACAAACAAGATGATGACGGACAATCAAATCCAAAAAAATAACCATTCTCCTCCTCAACCTGCTTCAAAATTCAATTTGTGGAGAGGAGGAAAAAGAGGCATTCCTTTCTTTTTCTTTTTATTTTTTTTTTTTTTTGACAAAAAACAAATTATGAGTTAGCATCTCTAGGTGAAGTAACGTTTCTATTAAACAAGCCATCTTCCATTGCACAACTATGCCTCTATTCTCTTTTTTTTCTTTTCCTTTTTTCCTGTTTGTTAAAGCGAGTGCGACTGGATGGGAAGGAGAACATTGTCATCAGAGGAGAGGTGTCCTCTCCTGTTTCGAAGAGAAAAGAGTTCCACGAGCTAAAATTTGGGGAACACACCCGTTTCTTTTTTTTTTTTTTTTACTCCACAGTCTGTCCCATTCTCTTCTTCCGATTCATTTCTTCACCCAACGTTTGCCAAAAAAAAAAAAAAAAAAAAAACAAAACTCTCCCCCTCTCACTCCCCTCTTAGCAATGCTTCCTCTTCGTTTGGTTCATCATGCGCGCATTAGGCCAGCTCTGGCTTCATGGACAGCTGCTACTGTTCAAGCCCATGCATCCCGCACGGTTCCTCGAGTTCGACCTGTCATGACCACTCTTCCCGTTCATTCGTTCTCGAGCAGTAGCAGAAGAAGCAATGCTGCCTCTGCGTCGAATGGTGGTCAGGACAAGGAAGAGATGCAACGACCTGGGTCATTTAATCATAGTCTGAGTAGTCGACTCCGAGGCAAGAATGTACTCATGTGGGTTTTTTTTTTTTTTTTTTTAGTTTCTCACGCTCATTTCAGAACCTCAAATAGCAGATAGGAGAAAAAGACTGACAGACAAAGATTCGCCTTTTTTTCTTCTTCTTCTTCTTCTTCTTCTTTAGCACGGGAGCATCCTCGGGAATTGGAGAGGCGTGTGCACGTCATTTCGCGTTTGCAGGATCCAATTTGGTAAAGAAAAGAGATCAGGGCCACTTTTTTTCTTTTTTTTTTTTTTTTTTTTTTTTCTTTCTATCTCTCCTTATATTTAAACTGACATTTAAAACTATTTGTTCTTAGATCTTGGCGGCGCGTCGACATGAACGACTTGTCAAGCTCAAGGAAGAGCTTGAGGGATTGTATCCAAATATCAAGATCACAACCTTTGAACTCGATGTCCGTAAACGATCCAATGTCTTTGAGACTGCTGCTCAATTTGGTGATGTTGATGTCTTGGTCAACAATGCTGGTAAGGAAACACTTGTCCTTTTCATTTTTTTTTTCTTTTGCTGTTGATGTTGCTGTTGTTCAAGTTAAATATCAACCTCTCCACAATCTCTCTCTTTCTCTCTCTCTCTCTCTCTCAAAGGTCTCGTCATTGGACTAGAAAAGCTTGAAGACATTTCTGAAGAGGCCTTGGATACCATGATCGATACCAACGTCAAGGGACTCGTTCATGTCACACAAGCCATCTTGCCAGGCATGAAAAAACGAAACAAGGGTCATATCATCAACATTGGTTCCGTTGCAGGACAACAACCCTACGCAAACGGTTCTGTTTATTGTGCTTCCAAGGCTGCGGTGGCCTCGATTTCCCGCGCATTGGTACACGAGACAATTGATACGGCGATCCGAGTGTCCGAAATCAACCCTGGAATGGTCGAAACAGAATTCTCGGTAGTACGATTCAAGGGGGATAAATCCAAGGCAGATGCGGTCTACAAGGGGGTTCATCCATTGGATGGAAATGATATTGCGGAAACGGTGGTGTTTGTGGCAGGTCGACCCGATCATGTGAACATTGTCGAGATGCTTGTCTTTCCAACAAATCAATCTGCGGCAACGACCGTCTACCGCAAGCCATAGACTGACCGAATGGATGGTACTTTTCAAAAGAAGAAAGAGAGTATGTGTAGAGGAGTAATACAGAGTAGTAGAGTGCATAAAGTTCTTTTATGACATCCTTTCTTTTCTTTCTTTCTTTTTCCTGCACTTTTATCACCTTTGTTCATTTTTGTCCGCCCAGAACAAGTTTCGGTTGCCACAAGAACGGAGATTGATCCATGATATAGTATATTTGCACGGGCTTCTGGTATTCGGTTCTGACAAGAAGAAAACTCTTGTTTTTTTTTTTTTTCTTTTATTGGAAAGAGAAAATTAAAAGAGAAACAATGGCAAGAGCTCTTCCATGATTGCTATTGATTTTCATTCAAAGTGGGGACGCGATATTCTTCTCTTTCTGTTCTCCACAGCTTCATTTGCATATGTGGTTTTGCTAACGAGTCTCTATGACTACTAGAAGACAGAAGGCTTCTTATCTTCAATACCGTGCTTACTGATGAATAGAAAGCGAGGGAGGAAGAGCTGTTGTTAGTCTATCTAGACAAGGTCTCCTTGGCTCTTTTTTGTTTCTTTTGTTTTTTCTTTTTTTTTTTTTTTTTTTTTTTTTTTTTTTCCTCTTCTCCAGCCCAGATATACACTTCTCTATCTTCTGTCTTAAAACCCAACCAACTCCCAAAGAATCATTGCCACGCCAAGAGTCATGGCCCACCAAAGACCCGACGTCATGGACTTGACCAAAGGTGCCGCGGAAACATCCAGTTGTGCTGGCCCAAACATTGGTACAGTACCATACCCGGGCAAACCACCCTTGGCAGCCGCTTGTGCATCCTTCCCTGCAGAAGCTGTCGAGTTGGAGGCCCCTGGATTACTGGCTGGAGGCACTTGAGCAGGGGGCTGTAGAGCAGGAGGAACCTGGGCTGGCTTTTGGGCATGGTCAGGTGGTGGTGGTGGTGGACCTGCATGAGCAGGTGGAGCACCGCCTGGGGCAGGAGCAGGATTTTGGACCGAAGCAGGACCCAACTTGGGATCGACTTGCAAAGCATCGCCATGATGTGCTCTTTGAGCCGCTGCACGATCTGCCTTCTTGTCCTTTTTGTGATTGGCCTTAACTTTGTGTTTCTTTTTCTTGTTTTGGTTGTTACCATTGGCATTGGCCTTGTCGTTCAGGTCATTGCCAAACTTTCCAATCTTGTGAGCAATGTCCGCTGCGATAGCCTCGGTAATGTCCATGTCATTACCGTCGCCGTTGTCTTTGCCGATATCGTTGACGAAGTTGTTGTCCTTGTCATTATCATCGTTCTTGTTCTTGTTCTTGTTCTTTTTCTTGTTCTTTTTCTTGTCGTTTCCCTTGTCTTTGCCTTTGCCCTTGTCTTTGCCTTTGCCCTTGCCTTTGTCTTTGCCGTGACCGCGACCATTGTCGTTGTCGTAATCGTTGCCAAAGGCTTCAACATTACCGTGATCATGGCCATTGCGGTTACGGTTGCCATCGCCACCATCATCGCCATCATCATTGACTTCGATATTATTGTTACGGTGGCCGTGACCTTTGACTTTGGCATCATCGTTGTTGTTGTCATAGTCATCGACGTCTACATCGATATCGACATCGCCATCGACATCGTCATCACCGCTTCCGTTGTCGTTGTAAATGTCTTTGCCACGGTCTTGACCTTTGTCCTTGCCTTTGTCTTTGCCTTTACCCTTGCCTTTGTCTTTGCCTTTGCCTTTGTCTTTGCCTTTGCCAAACTTCTTGGCTATGTGAGCTTCGTTCGCCGCAATAGCCTCGTCAATGTCCTTGTTAATGAGTTCGGCGGCCATTTTTGCAGGCTTCAAAAGAGCCTCTTCTTCTTTTTCTATAACAGAATCTTCATCGTCAACAGGCAACACATGAGCCCTGTGGCCCCCAGGAGCGGCCATATCCCCAGACCCCGTGGAAGAGATGGCAATCACGATTTCTTCATCCTCATCCTTGTCCTTTTCTTGCTTGATCTTCTTGTCGTGCTTGGCCTTGCCCTTCTTGATTTCATCTTGCAGTTTGTCGTTGTCGTCGTTATCGTCGTTGTCGTCGTTTTTGTTTTTGTTTTTGTTTTTGTTTTTGTCCTTGTTCTTGTTCTTTTTCTCGGGCAAGGGTATGGCCTCTACACCGTTGCCCATTTCGTCCGCATCCTCAAATACATTTTCATCATCATAGTACTGATCGTCGTTGAAGCGGCCGCCGTCCACATCAAAGTACTCGCCGTCGGCATCGTCGGCATCGTCGGCATCATCAAACTCGTCATCATCATCATAGTATCCGTCGTCGTCATAGTAGTCGTCATCGTCATCATCGTCATCGTCATCGTCATCGTCAAAATAACCATCGTCCTCCTCATAGACATCCTCGGGTTCAAGGACCTTGTTCTTGAAAAAATCCTCCTTCTCATTGACGTTTCCTTTTTGATGGCCCTTGGTGTTACCTTTGGCGTTGTGCTCGACATAACCCTCGTATCGATCCTTGCCATTGGCCTTTCCGTTTCCCTTGGCTTTGCCCTGGACATTATGGATGGCATTGCCTTTGGTAGTACGAGCGGCATTGTCCTTGACATTATGGGCGGTTTTGCCTCTGGCATTTCGAACACCATCACCTTTGGCATTACGAACGTCACTGTCCTTGGCTTTTTGGGCGACAGTGTCTTTGATATCACGAATGCCATCGCCTTTGGCATTGCGAACGACACCGTCCTTGGCATTATGAATCTTGACATTACGAATGGCATCGTCTTTGACCTCAGGGGCAACATCAACCTTGGCATTATGGATGGTGTTGTCCTTGGCATTCTGAACGGTATCACTCTTGTCATTCTGAGTGGCATCGCCTTTGTCACTCTGAATGGTATCACCTTTGTCGTTCTGAGTGACATCACCTTTGTCGTTCTGAATGGTATCGCCTTTGTCGTTCTGAATGGTATCGCCTTTGTCATTCTGAGTGACATCGCCTTTGTCACTCTGAATGGTATCGCCTTTGTCGTTCTGAGTGGCATCGCCTTTGTCGTTCTGAGTGGCATCGCCTTTGTCATTCTGAATGGTATCGCCTTTGTCACTCTGAATGGTATCGCCTTTGTCATTCTGAGTGACATCGCCTTTGTCACTCTGAATGGTATCACCTTTGTCATTCTGAGTGGCATCGCCTTTGTCATTCTGAGTGACATCGCCTTTGTCACTCTGAATGGTATCGCCTTTGTCGTTCTGAGTGGCATCGCCTTTGTCATTCTGAATGGTATCGCCTTTGTCACTCTGAATGGTATCGCCTTTGTCACTCTGAATGGTATCGCCTTTGTCGTTCTGAGTGACATCGCCTTTGTCACTCTGAATGGTATCGCCTTTGTCGTTCTGAGTGGCATCGCCTTTGTCATTCTGAATGGTATCGCCTTTGTCGTTCTGAATGGTATCGCCTTTGTCATTCTGAGTGACATCGCCATTGTCATTCTGAATGGTATCGCCTTTGTCGTTCTGAGTGGTATCGCCTTTGTCGTTCTGAGTGGCATCGCCTTTGTCATTCTGAATGGTATCGCCTTTGTCATTCTGAATGATATCGCCTTTGTTATTATTGACGACATTGTCATTGTAATCGTCGCCGTCATAGTCATCATCGTCGTCAGTATAGTCAAGATCATCTTCGGCATTATCAAGATCATCTTCGGCATTATCAAGGTCCTCCTCAGCATTATCAAGGTCCTCCTCGGCATTGTCAAGGTCATCGTCGGCACTATCAAAGTCATCGTCGGCATTATCAAAGTCGTCATCAGTGTAATCGTCGTCATCGCCAGCATAGTCGTCGTCATCAGCGTCGTCATCGGCGTCGTCATCGGCATCACCATCGATATCATCATCGGCATAGTCAATCTTAAACTTGAACTTGGCCTTGGCCTCAGCTTTGGTCTTGGCTTTCATGATCTTTGGATGAGTAAACTTTTGGACACTATTGACTGGGGCAGTGCCCTTTGCACCTTCGAGTCCAAAGGCCGCAACAGGGGCCTGGAGTTGTCTCTTGGTCAACGCACTTGAACTATCCTGATGATGCTCATCGTTTAGATCCATTTCTTGTTCAAGTTCTGGTCCATGCTCCAGACCCAGACCTTCCTCGCTCTCTTCCTCTTCCTCTTCTTCTTCTTTTCGTTGTTTGTTCTTTCTAGGATGTCGGTGTTCCGACTTTGACTTTTTGAGTTGCTTCTTGTTCGCCTTGATAGAAGAATGACTCTTGGTCGAGGATTTTTCACCAGGTCGTTGTTGTTTGACCTCCTTGACAGGAGTCATCGGATCCATTGACTTTGTAGTCGCCTTAGTCGTCGAGTTGGCGGTCGAAATACTCAAACGAGTATCCCGCACACCATTCGTACCCACCAATCGAACCTCTGGAAAGACTTGATCTGCAAAGAGATGGAAAAAGGCATTGGCTCCCTGATGACGAGTATCTTCAATCTGTTGTGGAGTCAAGGGTTTGGTCGGATCCACTGAAGGATCGGTGACTGCAGCAATGAGTTTGGCTCGTCGCATCCGTTCTGCCAATCGAAGCGCAACCATGTCCTCTTCAGGAACATAATCTGATTCTGACATCGAAGAGGACTTGAGGGTTGATGCGGTTTTAGACAAGAGATTCTCGTTGACTTGACATTGTTCTTGATCAGATTCCAGAATTGTTTTGAGTTCCTGAAGTTGTTCTTGTCCATGACCTTGACTCTCTTGGGTTTGGTCTTGGCTTGGAGTCGAGGAGGAGGAGGAGGAGGCGGGGACTGGCTTGGTTTGAGACTGTAAGGCTCGAGCAGCAGTCTCGAGTGCATCTGCCTGTTGCAACTCGAACAGCTTACTTCTCAACTCTGCAAATCGTGGTTCCTGACCCTTTACAAGGTTTGAATTTCCCTTTTGTTGTGGTGTCAAAGACTTTGGTCTTCCAGACTCGTCCTTGCTCGATTTGGAGGTATGATCGTGATCATGCTGGGTTTTGTCTGGATGGTCAAGACGATTCTTTTTGGTCTTTTGCGATTTTTTCTTTTTGGACTTGGTCTCCTTTCGACCTGAGGTTTTGTTCTTGAGATCTTTCTTGTCGGTCCATTCATCTTGTTTTGTGTCTCCTTCCTCTGGCCGAGTCTTTTCGACGAGATCCTGACCTGAGAAGGAATCTTGTTGAGCAGAGGGGGTCTTGGGAGGTTTAACCAACTCGACCACTTGACCATTTTCGTCAAAGATCACAAAATCTCCGACTTCGGGCTCCACAGACGCGTGATTTTGCTTGCTGATGTCTAGAGAAGACTGATTTTGGGAGGAGGTCTCTTCTTGGTTCTGGCCATTGGCTCGTGCTGCCTGGGACGCGTCCTTTTTGATAGACTCTAAATATTATTGGGAGAGAGCAGAACGGAAACCGATCGTCAACGGACCAAACCAAGAGTGCATTCCAGTCAGTCAAGGCGAGGATCTCTCTCTCTCTCTCTCTCTCTGTCCGTCTCCCTCTCTTTACTGCTGTCTACAGAAAAACAGACGGACAAACAAACAAGGTCTTACCTGCACTATCCAAGCTATCGGAGCCATCCTTACCCGAAGCATGCTTCTCTTTCTTTGACTTGGCCTTGTCCTTCTTTTTCATCTTGCCCACTTTGGTCTCCTTTACCCGTCTCGTGCGGCCCTTTTGATCGCCCTTGGTGGGTTGGACAATCTCCTTTTCCTCTTCTCCTAGGCCAAGTTGTCGTCCTAGTCCTTCATGAGGGACTGCTGGGGCCCCCACTGGTGGTGACTCGAGGGGTCTGCGAAGTTTCCGGAACAACTCGAGCTCCATGTCTTCGTTGATCTCGACAGGTCGTTCCGTTCCTTTTGATGCTGTCGTCAAGTGATCCTTGTCGTCCATCAGCTCCTCATCCACGGACCACCGTCGGTCCTCTTCTGGAGACAAAGGAGCTGTCGACGTTTTATTCACTCCTTGGGTGGCCGTCATGGCAACCGACAAAGTTTTTTCCTTGTCATGCTCCAAGCCTGATACATCCGACTCGGCTTGGTGATCAACATTTCCGTCTTGTCCTGTCTGCGTTGTCTTTGCCTTGTTCGGGTCAAGAGAATCTGTCCTTTCTTCGTTGACTTTATGAGGAAGCTTGACTGGATCCTGGCTCTGGTTCTGATGCTGGATAGGCGTTAAGGCCGGGTATTGGTCCGTGTTCAACTTCAAACCATCGTCAGAAACAGCAATCACCAAAGCAGCTGTAGCAGAGGAACCAGGATCAGGAGCAACGACATTTGCCTGAGGTTGGGTCTGAAAAGACGAAGCAAGAGACAAAGGGTCTGACGAAGGAACGACAGAGGCAGAAGAAGAAACAACGCCCTGAAGCAAAGCAGCGCCTAGGAGCATCGATGACACGGACACGCCTGACCGGCCCTTGCGACTCTGGCCATGACCACGACTCTGGCCCATTGAAAAAAAAAAAATAGTAATAATTATAGCAGGGTATGGGAGCCTCTAGGAAGCTTGCTTCTTAGGAATGGGTATGAGAAGAAGGGGAAGGAAAGAGGAAGTGGGAGGGTGGAGGAGGGGGAGGAGGAGGAGGAGAGACAGAGGAAGCAAGGATGAAAAGATAGGGTAAGACTAGGTGGAGAAGAATGAAGACAATGGGTATAGTAAGAGGAGAGCAGTAGGAGAAGAAGAATGCGAGAGAGAGGAAGAGAGAGAGAAAGAGGCAGCGTGTTCTCTTTTTCCTTTTTTCCTTTTTTCTTTCGTTCTACAACCAAGACGAGCTGGACAGATTTGGCTCGTCTGTGCAGCTTTTTCTATCGACAAGACAAGGCCTCTCTCTCTCTCTCTCTTTTTCTCTTCCCGAGAGGGGAAAGGGTTGGGCTAAAATAAATTCTCCTTGTCTGCATCTTCTCCATCATCATAGTCAACAATTGCCAACTGAAAAAAAAAAAAAAAAAAAAAAAAAAAAAAAAAAAAAAATGTAAGCGAGGAAAAGACGATCGACCAATTCCAGATCACAATCCTCGCCGATTCTCTCTATCTATCGTCTCTTTTGCCCCTCTCGGGGCAGTCCAGCATCAAATGCACACACCTTTCGTATCACAAATGGACCGTTTCCCTGTCCCACACTGCACCTTTACTTTTTTTTTTTTTTTTTTTTTTTTTTCTGTCCGACTCTAGAACGCTTCTATCAATTCTCTCTTGTGCGCGCGTGCTATGCCAAACGATAAAAAGAACGTTAAAGACACGATGAGCCCCTCCTTTTTTTGCGCATACATCTCTTTTTTTCTTCTTCTTCTTATCTCTCTCTCTCTCTCTCTTTAAGTCTCTGCATATCAAACGAGCTACCAATTGGTCCCTTCTCATCATATATTTTTTTATTTATGATTAACGGTTATATTATGCTGGGGAGAGATAGAGAGAGATAGAGAGAGGAGGCTTTTGAGATGACTATTGGGAGTAGGGGAGGGGGTAAGGGGGTAGACTCTTCCTGTATATAATTTTTTTTATCCTCCTTCGCGTGAGTAGTTCGAGTTGGAGGTGTGGGGAGAGAGAGAGAGAGAGTGGGCATGCGGTAGTGATTTCCTTGTACAAATAAATTCCTTGAAAAAAAAAAAAAAAAATCCATGTTAAAAAAAAAAAAAAAAATACTTCTTCCGTTCCTTTTCTTTTTTTTTTTTTTTTTTTTTTTTTTTTTTTTTTTGTTGTTGGTTCTCTTCGGAGGGGTTTTCTTTTCTTCGCCCTTTCTTTAAGACTCCTGACGAGCCAAAGGTGTGTCTGGTCGTGACCCTGGTCCTCCTGAACTCATCAGAGGTGTAGGAGATGCCGCTCGGGTGTCAATCGAGTTCAGACGAGGCCCGCTGGGAGGCTGAGGCGACGAATAACTATGATTGGCAAGGTTGCTGCTCATCTTGGGAGACGAGGTGTACTGCCTTGAAGGAGGTCCTCCCGCGCTATGAAGCATCGGTGGTGGCGTCAAGGTCGACAAACGGTCGGGCGTCGCGAACTGCGACACATACTGTGACTGACGGCCTATCGTGCCGCCAGGCGCTGGTGCGTGCATGTTCAGCAATGGGATCGAATCCATACCCGGTGCAGAGAACGTTCCTGGGTCCGTCAAGGAATAGCCTGTCATCGATCCGGATGAGCTCAAGTTCATTTGACGCGCGAACGGCTGAGAGCTGTCGTTGGTTCGTCTCGAGTTGGAGCTCTCGTCTGAGAGCTCCTCCTCACGAACCTGGCTCGTCCAATCCTCCGAATCCGAGACAAGGAACTGAGGAGCAGGCAAACCGGCCAACAAGGCAGCCTTCTTGCGACGTTCCTTCTCCCATTCGCCCCATCGCTTCATCGTGATGTGCGAACTGTCGAACTGACCTTCCTTTGTACTGTGATCTCCTCCAGCAGTCTCACCAGCAACCATACGTGTCTGACCCCAAGAAAAGTCGTCAAAGTGCCAGTAAGCATAGGCAGGCAAGACAAAGTTCCAGATAAAGATCGAGCCCAGGTACACGAACATCCAGCCAACATAAACCATCTTGCGCGAAGTCATCACAATCAACACAGCAGGGAGACCCAGAATAGCCGCCAACAGCAACAGAGGCACAGTCGTGTCGGGGATGCTCTGATCGTTCGAGATGGCACGGTAGATCGAAATAACAACAAGGTACAAGGTGAAGGAAATGGCAGCAGGCAAGACGACGGTTCCGACCAACTCCATGAAAATGACAAACTGCATCGAGAAACAGAACGTTCCGCACAGATCACGAACAAGGACCAACTCCAACAAGTTGTGAATCGTCGAGTTGATCCAACGACGACGTTGCGACAACAAAACCTTGAATGTATCTGGTACCACTGTCTTACAGATAGCCTGGGGAACAAACATCATCTTGCGCTTGGGGAAGGTTCTCAACATGAGGGTGGTCAGGTAACGATCCTCTCCCAGCAACAACAAATTCTTCTTGTGCAGTGTATCGACAACGTTCTCCGAGTAATGTTCGACAATATCCGGGTTAGCGAGAATGGGGACCCAGTAACCATTGGGTCCCTTGGGGGCCTTGATACGGTACATACAGAAGCATCCAGGAAGACAGGTAACACCACCGAACATGGACTCGAAAGCCTTGGACATGTGATGCGAAATATAGTACTCAAAGACCTGAATCATCGAAACCCAAGACTGAGTCTTGTTGGCAATCTTGGTCTCACCGCAAAGTCCCATAATCTCGTGATCGTGTGCCATAGCAGCAATCATTCTCGACAATGAATCGGGGTAAACTTTAGTATCGGCATCCACCTAAGAGAATGAATCAATTTTTTTTTTTGTGTGTGAGTATTTCATGAAATAAAGAGGATATCTTCCTTTGACAAAGATAAAAAGAGAGAGAGAGTGTGTGTGTGTTTGTGGCCTTACCATGAGAATAATTTCATAACGATCCGCAGAAACACCCGTAATACGCCAGATCGTGTTGAACAATTCATATTCGAACGAAGTCATACGTTCATCAAACATGACCTTTTGCAAGAAACCCATCAGAATAATCTGAGAATCACGCTTGCCACGATTACCGGGCTTGGCCATGTTCTGTTCCGTGGGACCACCGACCTTGACAATGATACACATGGGCACACGCTTTTGAAGCTTCTTGTCGGGAACGGTCTCATCATCATACTTGTAGTAACCAGCATAAACCTTGGCCATGTTGTGACGCTTGGTACCGTCTGCAATAGCAACATACGAGTGGGCCATAACCTCATCACGAGGAATCAAGTCATCCTGCATCATTGACAAACAAATATCGGGGGTCGACATGTTGTTACCGGCACCAATAATCACACCGTCACAAATGACAACAATGAGCTTGTGTGAGTTGGGGTAATCGGTCGTGGCAATCGAGTCGAGAGTGGTCCGGAGTCCGTCAATACCCTCAGAATAACAGGTAACAAGGGCCATGGTGTGGATCAAGGGGAAGTTGAATGGTTGGAACGACACAGGTGGCTGAGACAGAACATAAGGAGACGTAGGCATGGGACAGTTCGAAGGCTGAGTCGCCGTCGAGGACGAGGTAGAAGACCGACGCGAGATGTTCCGGGGAGACGCTCCACCAAAGCTAACCACACTTGCTGGACGCATGGGATTGGGCAGAGGAGGGGGCGAAGGAGGGGGCGTGCCATTGGGTCCAAAGTTCTGATTCAGGTACGATCCACGGTGGAGAGAGGTGGTGGAGGCGGACAAGAAAGCAGGGTTAATACCAGGCGATCCAGGGGGCGTGTATGGCTTCAGAGTGCTGTGGGGTCGGTTAAAGGTCGAAATAGGTCGAGGAGCCAAGGAAGGTGTACCGAGGTTGCTGCTCGTTCCTGGTGCAGAGCCAGTGGCCTGAGGAGTGAAACGAGAAGTGGTCGGGAAGAAAGTCGCACGCTTACCGCCGGCAAACGCTGGGCGGTTAATGTCTGAACTCCATGCCTCAATTTGTTCTGCACGCTTCATCCGTTCCTTGTAGGTCTCATTGTCGAAGCCGCCGAGCTTGTGGCTCAAGAACCAACCAAAGAAGACAGCCAAAAAGAACTTGATGAAAACGACACCAAGAATAATGACCAACGAAACATAGGTAATAACATCCGAAGTCATACAACCGATTGTCTTGGAGTCCATGGCACCGACGCGTGCAATCTGCTTCAGACAGGTGCCGACCTTGGTCATGTCCTTTTGCACAAAGAGGAAAGAAAGATCCCGCTGCAATCGAATGGTTCCGTTACGCAGAGCCTGAATTCTATCGTCGATAACATACTCAGGCTTGATCCAATCAAGGATGCTTGCGTCAATGACATCACCGTCGTAGGCAAAGAACTTTCGGTCAGGGTTCGAGATGTTGGCCCAGGTGTAGTAGGCTGGCGCATTGTAATCAGCCTTGAGGACATTCCATTTCTGACGGGTCGCTGGCAACGAGTGACACGCCGCAGCTTGAGATGGGTCGACAGCGGTGTTGACCTGAGTAGAGCCGGTGATGCTTCTCATGACGCAAGGAAAGTAGTACTGGGCCTGGGTATCGGCAGGGTTAGCAGGAGCAGCACGGGTGATGAATGCATCGCAAATGCCACCTGAAGGCTCTTGGAAGAGGAAGGAGGCGTCCATGCCCGAGGCCCGAGCTTCTTGATAGTTCATAATGTCGACCTTGTCGGAGGAAATCTCCTTGTTGAGTGCAGGGTGGAGCCAGACGCGTTGATCTTCAGCGCTGGCTTGTCCGTTGAAGTAGTAGCCCATACCATTGACGATCACGTCTTGAGTTCGCGATCCTGCGACGAACTTTCCATTCTGATCATCGTGGCACAGTGCTTGTTGAAGTCCGAAGGTCAAGAAGGCGACTGCCATCACCATCATAACGATAAGTGACACCAGCGCAATCTTTTCACGCCATGCCCGCTGAACTTCAGCCGATGCCATGCCTAAGGAAGTTTAAGATGCAAATTGAATTCGAGCTCAGTTTCTATTGTCCAGTCAAAGGGCTCCATTTTTCTTCCCTTTCTCTCGCTCTCGCTCTCAGGAACAAGACACAAACTTACCACAGGACTTGAGGATTGCAGCTGGAAAGCAGCAGGTAATAGCGTTATAGTAGACCACCCACTTGGATGGCCACTCCCGCTTCTTCTTGAAAGTCTTGAGATCAACAAACTTCTTCTTGGCAGCTGCAGCTGTTGCCTTGGTACGCATGTGACCTGGCTTTTCAGGTTCACGACCAAGCACAGACTTGCCACGACGAACACCCGTAGTACGAGTTCCACCAGTGGGGTCGTTTCCTGTGCTCGACGCCTGGACCCGGACATGGGATCCATCCAGGTGTTGCGTGGCGTTTCGGTAAAAGTATTGAGGGTGATTCTTGTCGATCCGTTCACGCTCAGGTCGGACGAGCGACTTTTGGCGCCGAAAGTTGGTGTTGCCCTTGCCCACGCGTCCACTGTTATTAGAAGTGTCGATCGTCAAGGATGGGCCACCCTGCGACTGACGCTTAGTCTGAGGCGCGTCGTGGGTGGCGGCATGGCTCTCCAGGTCCTGGTATGGCTGATCCATGCTACGATCGGGTCAGAGCTAAGGAAGGAAGGGAGAATTTGAGAGCGAGAGAAAGAGAGAGAGCGCGAGAGAGGGAGAGAGAGAGAGAAGGAAAGAGAGGGAAAAGTAAAGAGAGAGAGAGAGAGCAGAGGAGAGCGGAGAGGGTCAGATCCAGGGAACAATTGGCTGGCCGAAGACGGGGATCGGACCTGGAAAGGGGGGGTTAAATGTAAGAGTGTTTCTCTGTACGTGTGTGTGTCTGTGTATGAAAGAGAAAAAGAGAGAAAGAGAGAAAGAGAGAAAGAGAGACAAGGGAGAGAGAAGAGAGAGAGAGAGAAGAGAGAGAGGAGAGAAACAGCAATTGGCACCTGAGCAGAGGCGTGATGCCAGTCGACTGCAAGAAAAGAGTTGACACAACAGTCTGTCTCCGCCCAGATTGGAGAAAAAAAAAGGAGAAAATTAAAGAGAGAGAGAGAGAGAGAGAGAGAGAGAGAGAGAGAGAGAAAGAGATAGAGAGAAAGAGAGGAAAGAAAAAAGAGAGAAAAAGAGAGAGATGCTGCTGGAAGAAAAAAAAAAAAAAAAAAAAAAAAGGGACTCGCACAGAGAGTCGGGGATCAACTCATGCATGCAAAATCTCTTCAAGCGCAACAAGACAATCTCCTCGCAACCAAGCCGGGATGGAACCCGACACGAAGGAGGAAGAAAGAGAAAAGGAAAGAAAAGAAAAGAAAAAGATAGAGAGAGAGAGAGAGAGAGAGAGAGAGAGAGGACCCGTGGTCGATGGCGAATGGGATTACTGGAGAAGAGTGGGATGGGAATCGGGATTGCGAATCGAGACCGAATCGAGATGTATCCTCGCTGTGCACAACAGAAATACATAGGATATAATTATTATTATATCCTTATGTATTGGATCCGATGCCACTCAAGGCCGGTATTCCGATGCCGGTGCGGGTCCAAAGGGGCGGCCGGTTAGACTTATCGCCACCGGGTTGTGCGCAGCAAAGCTGCCCTGTACCCGGCTGCAGTCCGTCTGAACACGACACGACTCAAAGCACAGCGCGTAGTGATGGCATCAGCTCCAGGTCTCTCTCTCTCTCTCACTGAATCTCTCTGCGGGGCTGAGCACGTCCCACCGGTCACGGTCACAGTCCAGGGCTGAAAAGAAAAAAAAGAAAAAGGAAAAGCCAGGGGCTTCAGGCAGGGCAGAGCCACGCCTTCTCACGCAGCAGCCTTTTTTCTTTCTTTCTTAACAGCCAACGCCAACAATGACGACAATGACGATGATCATGGGCCTTCGCCTCTTGTAGAGCGCCCTGCTTCGCCCCGCCGCAGGGTGAGGCTACATTGGTGCCAGGAAAGAAAGGAACATGGCCCATATTGGCCTTTTTTTTCTTCTTCCTTCGAGTCTCTAGGCGTCAATGGAATCCATGGCTTTGTCCCGTCGAAGATCGACTGTCAACAACATCAAACAGTCTTTCTTTTCTCTTCTGTCTCCCCCTTTCCTTTGTCGATGCTGTCGTTGTTGAAATGAATGTTGTCGTAAATGCTGTCATTGTTGTTGCTACTTTTGCTGTTGTTGCTGGTATGTAGCATCTGGGATCAAAAAATAGCAACGGACCAGACAGGACGCGCCGTGCACGGAGGCTCCCTCGCCTCACCTGTGCCCAGCCGACGACAATGTCTGGTCTGAAGGAATGGGATGCGTACAAAAAAAAAAGAGAGCAGGTGGACAGGCAGCAAGGATGGGCAACAAGTCCTTTTTTTTTGCCGGGAGGAGGAGGAGGAGGAGCCCCAGAGGGATTTCAAGGAGGCTGGAAATTAAAGGAGACGGCCAGGAGGGGGGAAGGGAGACGAGGAGGCCTGTAGCCCAGTTGTGCGTGCCTCGCTTGTCTGTCCATATCAATAAACAGGCAGACAAAGAGCAAACAAGAGTGTCGTATGGAAAGAACAGGGACAGTTGAAGGTAGGGAAGTCGAGAAAGTGCAGTGTGGAATGGGATAGATAAAGTTGCAGGGGTGGAAGCAGAGAGTCACCGAGGCTCATCGGTGAAGAAAAGGAAAGGGGTGGGGGACCAATGGCGAACAGAGAAGGGAGAGGCGGCAACTGTCCGACTCGGTCGCTTACCTGGTGTAGAGAGCACAGAGGGCAGTGAAGCAAATGCGGGGTGGACCGACAGGCGATGGTGCGAGGCTCAGGCTGATGATCTAAGGAGTACAGACATACGGATACAGCACCAGGTGAGTGTGTGGGTTTGAGGTCTTTTGGGTGAAGGATGAGAGTGGTGAGAGTGAGAGTGAGAAAATGAGGGAGAGGGAGAGAATGAGAGGGAGAGAAGGAGAGCAACGAGAAAGAACGAGAAGGAAAAAAGAAAGAGAGAGAGAAAAGACAGGGATGACATCGGGGGGACGCAGAGCATGTGTGCGGGGGGAGCCTTTTTCTATTGACCTCAAAAAAAAATAAAAAATAAAAAAAAATAAAGAGGGCTGTCTGTTCTCGGATCGTCTCTCGCGCACACGTCCCTCTCTCTTTCTCTCTTTCTCTCTCTTTCGTCAAATGGAAGGACAACGATAGGAGATGGGCGGGCGATATAGCCCTCGGGCGGCGATAGCACCCTTTGGAAATAGAGAAAGGCCGTGCGTGCGTGTTTAAGCGGGCGAACGAGGCTGCAGCGCTTGTTCTCTCCCGTGTCACGAACGCCAATGTCCAAAGGGCCACCGACGTGTGACCTGCGTCAGACAAGAGAGAAGGAAAACAGACAACGTGCGAGACAAGAAAAAGAGGGGTGCGGGGGGAGGGTGTGCGTCGACCTGACTTGGGCCATGGGCCGCGCAGACACAGGTGCAACCTTTGGAGCAAGAGTGTCCTGGTCTTGGACCGGACTTATTTTTAGGGAATTCGTGTGCTCCTCTCTCTCTCTCTCTCTCTCTCGGGCCCATTCCAAAGGCCTCTCTTCATATATTTTTTTTTTTTTCCTCTTCCGCAAACAAAAAGAGCACTCGAGCACAGCTGGGTCTTTGGTCGAAGCCTCGGCGAGCAGTTGATGAGTTGGCTGGCCATTAGGGTATGTGAGAGAGTGAGAGAGAGAGAGTCAAAGAAACAGAGACAGGAGAGGTGGAGTGTAGAGAGGAAAAAGGCCGAGAATATGTGCATTCATGCGTGAATGTGAACAAGAAAGAGAGAGAGAGAGAGAGAGAGGGAGGGAGAGAGAGGGAGGAGAGACAGGTAGGCACGCGGAGGGATCGGGTACCTGAGCAGGGGGCACTGATTGGTTGTCCTGAGCGCTCGGAAGAGAGGGATCAGATTAACTTCCAAGTCGTACCTGGACAAGGATACTGGACCCAGAGACACTGAGAGTGGGTATGAGGGTAAGAGTGAGAGTGAAAGTGGGGAGAAGCAACCAGAAGAGAGAGAGAAAAGTGATAGAGAGAGGACCGGATGTGTCGATCAACCAGAGACATACACAGGATGAAAAGAAGAAAAAAGAGAGAATGTGGCAGGGTAAGGGACAGCGTTGGTCGGCTTGTTAGTTCATGACAATGATAGGAGCAGCGGTAGTGATGGAAGGGGTCTGGCGCATCAAGAGAGTGCGTGAGAGTGAGGGAGGGTAAGGGAGAGAGTGTTTGTATGAGAGAGTATATGTGTATGAGAGAGGGAGAGAAAGAGAGAGGGTGTGTGTGTGTGTGTATGTGTATGTGTGAATGTGTTGGCACAGGAGGATGCAACTGTTCGTGAAGGAGCAGACCGCAACTGGATTTGCCAGTGACAGTTACGGGCACGAAACGAGAGAGAGAAAGGAAAGAGAGAAGGAAAGAAAAAGAAAGAGAGCACAACAGCAGAAAGGGAGCAACAGAACAATAAAGAGTTGACGGAGAAATGAGAGAAAGTGCAAGAGAGAGAGAGAGAGAGAGAGAGAGAGAGAGAGAGAGAGAGAGAGAGAGAGAGAGAGAGAGAGAGAGAGAGAGAGAGAGAGAGAGAGAGAGAGAGAGAGAGAGAGAGAGAGAGAGAGAGAGAAAGCACGCGATTCAACGACTGGAAATGGGTTTGGTATTGGATCGGACAGCACGTCCAGTCAGCCGGGTCCTGTCTGACTGCGTGTAGAAGCAACCCTTTGGTACGTTCTGTCTTTTCTCTCTTCCACACACAGACGCACTCACTCATTCACCCATTTCACATATCGCAAAAAGGCACCAACAACAGCAACAACAACAGGCTGTTGCAAACACCAGAATGCTGAACTGTTGATGCAGCTTGTCCAGCGAGGGACATCTGTTGCAGACCAAAGTGCCTCCGTTTCAGGATCCGTGGCCATTGACCCTAGGGCGAACAGACGGACTGCAGCAACCGATCGGAAGGAAAGGGGGAAGGGGAGGGGGTGGGACGCGGAGGAGAAATGGCAAGACATCCGTGGGCCGCGCACACGCGTGATAGTCAGGAGAATGAGGCCAGAGAGACGACGAACGACGACGAACGACGACCAGACCAAAAGACAGTCTGAGGGAGCCAGAAGGACACAGACAAAAAAAAAAAAAAAAAAAAAAAAAAAAAAAAAAGAAAAGAAAAAGAAAAAAAAAAAAAAAAAAAGAAAAAAATTGGGCGTCAAGGGCAACCATGGACAGACCCGCGAGGCTGCCCGCTGGCTCTATTGAGCAGCAGATTATTCAGGGATAGTCAAGGAGAGCCTTGCGAAATATAAAAACAATGCTATAAACGAATACATTTGTCGCGAATGAAAAGGGAGCATAGGAAGGAGACAGCGCACCATTTTTTTCTTGCCGTCTGTGGACAGAAGAAGAAAACAAGGATCATCTTATGGCCTCTCTCTCTCTCTCTCTCTCTTTCTCTCTCTCTCTCTCTCTCTCTTTCTTTCTCTTGCTCCCTTTCTCTTTCCCTCTGCTGGGGTGGATGAGCAGGTGGGTAGGTAGGTCGGGGAGGAGACAGCAACCAGCCAGTTTGGACAACAGTGTACTGCGCTGCAGCACCCCACAGGGGTGTTTGTCCCAACAGTCTTCAGTCTCTTTTTAAATGCCTTCTCTCTCCTGTCCATCTTCACCCGCGCTCTCAATGTACCACGAAGCATTGGGAAAGAGGGTGCCTGTGGTGCAGTCAAACAGAGACAAAAGAAACCGTGCAAACAGACAGAGACCTCGCAAACAGACCTCGGCGTGAGAAGTCTGGGCTTCAGAAAGAGATGTTCGGTCAGGCACCGTTAACCCTTTGGTCAAAATGAGTGAAAGAGCGAGCAGTCGGATGATGAGAGCCGATGTACACTGGATGAGATGAATGAAAGCATTGTTGTTCGTTCATCACTCGGCCCGATGGATCTGGGCCCATGGATCGATCCACAGTGAGCTGGGAGAAGGAACGATCACAGAAGGAGTTCAAGGGGAAGACCAGAGGCGAAAGGCACAGGCACACCACATTTCAAGGGCTGAACGGTCCGATACAACACCAGGATAAAAAAAAGGTCGCCTGGTTGCTTCTGGGCCAAGGACCCTTTTATCCATGCCAGGTCGGAAGAAAGAGAGGGAGAGAAGAGAAAGAGAGATAGAGAGAGAAAACAAGGGATCCCAAAAGTCCCTGATTGACTTTGCCATTCTGATCGGGTGGATCGTGTGGGAGGGATGGGCAGATGACGGAAAGGGCTTCTGCAATACCCTTCCTCCCACTCCCCCTGCAGTTGCAGATGTCGTTGGCAGAACGGCCAGTGTATGTATTTGCTTGTCTGCGTAGGTGTGTGTATGTGTGTGGTATGTGCGTGTGTGTATGTGTATGTCTGCGAGAGTGATGAAAGGGCTGTTGAGTGAATGAGATGAGGAGGATTGGGATCAATGGGTTGCATGCGTACCTTGAGGCTGAGACTAGGACAGGGGCTGGGCAAGCCAAGCACTCTTGACTTAGCGTCGTAAAGGGCTGAGCGAATCAAATGGGTAGAAGGGAGTGTGAACCGGGACTTGATCCGAATGCACACAGGGATGAATCGTGAGAGTGGCGAAGCCGAGAGGATGAGGATGCCGTCGAGGATTGGGATCTGGAGAGAAAGAGAATGAATGAAGGGGAAGAAAAGTTGGCCTCGTTGTGATGCCAGGCCGGAGCAGGAAGGAGATCGATGGATGCTCAGAACAGGCAGATGAAAGAGCAAAAGAAGAGGGTAGGGGAGGAGGAAGGAAGAGGAGGAGGAGGAGGAGGCGGTGGAGGTGGAGGAGGAGGAGGAGGAGGAGGAGGGTGGAGGAGGAGACGGAGAGAAAAAAAATAAAAAGAAAAGAGGATGGAGAGGAGATGGCGATGAAGAAGAAAGAGAAAGAAGGAAAGTGAAAGCGAAAGGTCAAAGTGAAAGTGAGTGAGTGGGTGAGTGAGTGAGTGAGTGAGTGAGTGAGAGAAAGAGCAAAAGAGAAGAGAAAGAGCCATCGAGTCCGCCAGAGCCAGGCACCGACTACCAACCCATCTCCGACAATCACCAACAATCACCAACAATCACCACCAAGCACCACAAGCACAGACAAGAGACCGACCAGCCGACCCTCCGACCAACACACTGACAGGGCTTTGTCTGTTACCGAGCCATTACTTTTCTCCTCTCTCTTTCTCTCTCTTTTTTTTTTTTTGAGCCTCTCTTGTAGCTCAATCTCGTTTCGACACTCTTTCTTGGTCCTCCTTGTCCTCCCCCTCCCTTGTCCGATACCCTATCCTACCCTACTCTAGCCCTGTGCTCATCGGCGTGGCCACATGCGCACACAAACATCTCTTACCCACTTCAACCCACACGCACACACACATGGCACAACACTCACACAAGTCTGTCTCGAGAGACATACCAAACAGGCCCTCGCGCCGCTAGAGCTACCCATCACTCACTGCGAACAACGGTGCGCCTGCCCGGTGCGAAAGCATTGGTTGGTATTGCGTGAGTAGGCAAATGGCCCGAATATTGCACCTGTACAGCGCAAATAGAAACCATGGAAACTGTAAACTCTAAACCCACACTCGCTCTCACTCCCATTTCTCCCACCTCTCTCTCTCTCTCTCTTTCTCTCTGGCTCTTCCTTGGGTCGGCCGTCTCAAAAAATGCTCCCCTTCCTCCTCCCACCCCGCCTTCTGTCCTGCCTATCTATGTCTGTCTTGTATCTGTCTGATTACATTGTTTGTCTAATGGGTATGTCCTGGCTAGCAGTCATCCAGACAAGGCCAGTTCAGTCCAACGACTGGGTTGTCTGGTGCGGCACACTCTCTCTTTCTCTTTCTCTTTCACTCTGCTCTCGTGTCTCGCCTGCCTGTATCCATGGCACGCATCGCAATTGACGGTTCGTGCATATGTGCTCCTGCTCTCTCTCTCTCATTCTCTCTCTCTTCGCTCCCCACTCTACCCCAAATAGCTCGCGAGTCATCATTGCTGACTGGGTGCAGAAGGGCCCACGTCTTGCTCCAAGACCCTTCCTCTTTTCCTTTCACACTTCATTTCCGCTCCCTTTTGTCCTTCCCAGGTTCTAGAAAGGGGCCCAAACATTGACCCGTATGCAAGCCTATCCATTCGGTGCATGACCATTTCACTCTCCCCCTTCTCCACGGCCTTCCCTCCCTAGGACATGTGCCGTGCTCGACTCTCAGCAACTTTTGCAAACCCCTGTGACAAGGAGCAAGGCCATCTGCTTGTATATCTCCTCGTTCATACAACTCAGCAGATTTTTATTTGAGTTAATGGGATTGAGCAAAGCTGGATGGGGAGGGGGTAAGCAGGGAAAGAAGTAACAACTGCTCCGATTAATGTTGTACCCCAGCACACACACACATACATTTCCCGTCGCTGCAGAAGAGAGAGATGGCCCAAAACCCTGCGGTCTTTTTTGGATCTGAAAAAAGGACCGCTCGTTCAATCCGGTGTCAGTCTCTCAGCATCAGGAACTTGGTCCCTTCGCTGGGTCTGCTCTCGCTCTTTCTTCTTTTTCCTGTCCCTGTTATTTTTAGGACATCTTTTTTTTTTTTTTTTTTTTTTTTCCTTGGACTGCTTATTTGTCAAAGGCGATGCTCTTTCAGAGCGAAGCCGGGCTCTCGGATCGCGTTCTTCGTCTCTGGCTCTCTCTCTCTCTCTCTCTTTCTCATATTGTTGTTTTCTTTCTCTCGTCAAGCCTTGAACTGTTGTTCATTTATTACACCATCTAATTCTTCCTCTTTTCTTCTATCCTTCTCCCTTCCGACAGATACTGCGAGACCCGCTGGATGACCTAGTGGAGGATACAGAAAGAACAAAAAAATCCTTGTGGATTATGTCGAAATGTGGATCTTCTCCCTTTTTTTTTTTTTTTTTTTTTTTTTTTTGTCCGCAACCTGGCCCTCATTGCAAAGCAGTCGAGCAGTGGAAAGGAAGGGAGGGGGAGGGGAGGGATAAAGACCGGGATCCCGACCAGTGGATTTCATAAGCATAAATATCTAACAGAGCCATTCTTTTTTTTTATTTTTTTTTTTTTTTTTTTTGGTTTTCTTCTCAGCCAAACATCGGTTGTCGATCTGCGGACCTGTTATACAGTAGGTCCGAAGGAGGACTTCGGGTCTACAGGTCTACAAACAAGAGGTCTACAAACAAGAGGGAAGGGGGGGGGCCACAGCGCTATTAGTTTCTTGCTTCACCTCATAAGACTAAAGTTGGACCCCGTTTCCTCAGAAGTATTTTTTTTTAAAGAAAAAAAAACGGGGGGCCACACTCACACACTCTCACACACGTACGAAAGTAGACTACCCACATGGAAAGAGAATGAGAAAGAAGAGGGGTCTATTAGGATTTTTTACTTAGAAAAAAAAAAAAAAAAAAAAAAAAAAAAAAAAAAGGCGCGTCTAAACAAATAAAGAAAAGAAAATGCTACAGATCCACCATGATGGGCGAGCCCCTCATCTTGTACACCCCAAGTCTCTGTGCCAGTCCTGCCAATCGATGTCCAAGTCCTGATGACGATGAAGATGAAGCTGATGAGGTCGAAGGTGATGAGATCGATGACGAAGCCGAGGTCGATGACGACAATGACGGGGATGAACTGGCCGCCACTGAGACCGACCTCAGCGTAGGAGAACTCGGCGGAGACAGCTCGTTGCCTTCGTCATCGACGCTTCGAAGGCTGCCCTGCGACATGGATCCCAATGGCCTCTCTTTGGTTCGACGCATGGATGAACCCTGTTGCTGTTGTTGTTGACTTGAATGTGTCTGGTTGTGGCTAGAAAGGGTCAGCAGTGGCGTGGAAACTGACCTACGATATCCTCCTGCACCCTTTCTCTCCGAACCATGATGATGAAGGTGGTGATGATGATGGTGCCCACCATTCCACCGTCGATGCCGTCGGTCATCTCCCATGGCTCGACAAATGATTTCCTGAAGAATATCGTCCCGAATATCAAACGAACTCTGGGCCCGGTTCAGTCCAAGCCGTTTGTGATGTTGTCGGTGCTGCTGAGCTGTCTGTGAAGGTAATGGCAACTTTGGGGAATGGGACCGAGATGTCTGCTGTTGCTGTTGCGATGGTAGCGGTGATGATTGTGATTGTTGTTGCTGTTGTTGTTGTTGGTCGTCTTGTTGGGATGGTGAATGAAATGGGTTTGTTCCAGTGGTGGTCCGCACATTATTGGACTCTGTTCGTGAAGTCATTGCGTCCGAAGTCAAGTCAAGCTTCTCTCGAGGTCCTTGTTCATCGTCATCCATAAAGGCATCCATGTCCAACGAGGAAAGCGATGAGATAGACACAGTCGAGGGAAGGCCCCGAAGTGCATTTTGCATCAATTGATCGCCTTCGTTTGAGTTTCCCAAATACACGCTTGCATTCGTTGGAGAGCTAATAGCGAGTCCGGTCTCCGAGAACGAGAGCGAGTGACTATCGAGCAATTCCGACTCTGAGGATAAGGGAGCAACAATAGTCGGCAGGGGCAAGGGTGGCACGTAATTCCGATGGAGATGATCGTTGTTGGTCCACATTGGTCGGACACGCACCACCTCGTTGACAATCTTACTCTGCAACACCTGCGACTCTTTTGCGGCACTCCAGTAATGGATCCAGCTCAAGCTGTGCAGACAAGGCTCCTCCCTCAGCTCTTGTTGTTGACGCGACTGAAGATGGATAGGTTCGAACGAGTTGATATACCGAATCTCAATCAATGGATAGATCCGGCTCATCGTCTCAAAAACCTGATTGTATTGTGCCTGCTCGTCCGCTGAGCCAACAAACACATAACCGATGATCGGTTCTGGTGGCCCGGGCGCAGCTCCTCCCGTAGTCCCGCTACCGCCCAGGAGCTTTTGAGCAGACAATGGCAAGGACATGGATGACGATGAATTTGCTCCCTTTCGACCATGTCCCGTCACCATTCCACCCTCGGCGCACGACTCGAGGTCTGCCAAGGACCCTGACTGAGCCAAACTCTTTTTCACGCTAGATTTGATGGCCCTAGCACCCTTGGCCTTACCTCCTGTGGCCGAGGATCTGGTCGTCGGCGCCGCTGGCCCAAGATGGTAACCCTCACCTGCGGGGATTTTTAAAAAGTTAACCCAGCTCGAGAACTTGGAGGCTACCTTCTCCACATAGTCGAGTGATGGTCCAGACTCAGGCGCTGGATAGAGATGGATAACAGGCATATCCCACCATAGGGCTGTCTGGGTCAACCATTCGACATGTCGCTCAAATGTGAGTTCTGTATGAGTGTCAATATGATGAGAAATCGTGATGGTTGGAACAGGGGGCGAGCGGCGCTCTGGGGATTGCTGTTGCTGGGGCTGCTGCATAGGAGGTTGCTGTGGTTGTAATACCTGTTTTGGGTGAGTTGTTGGACCTCCCGACCTCGTGCTTAGTCGCCCACCGAACCATGACTGGGTAAAGGAGCTCGGCAGTTGGCTGTATTGAGTGTTATTGTTTTCAAGTGCCTGCGCATAACCGGGAAGAGCCTCGTCTGACGGGTGTTTTGCCAGGCCTTTGGACTTTTTTGCCAAGTCCTTAGATTTTTTTGACCCAGGCTCATCTTTTGTTGGCTGATTAGTCCCGGCGGCGGGTTGAGGTGGAAGGGGTCGTGCTTGTTGTTGTTGTTGTTGTTGTTGTTGTTGCTGTTGCTGTTGTTGAAGGCGCGATGTCTCCTCGGCCTCTTCCTCTGCATTGAGAGCAACTAGGACCTCAGTCGGGTCAAAGGGGGGTCTATCCAGTCGATAGGGATTCCGTAGCTGGAAGGGGGCTGTTGGCAATTGCTGTCGCAGTGCCATTGCAGCCGATGTTTAGAGGATTGAGCAACCGAGAAAGTGAGAAAGGTGAAGAAAGCGATTGATAGAGAAGAAATCGAGAGAAGATGAGATACAAGGACGGGTCAATGATATCGCAAGAGGTAGAGACAAGAGTGAAAGAGCTGGAAGGCGAAAAGGAAAGAATGAGCAAAGAGATGCAGGCCCGCAGATCAAAGGGCAAGTCTATCGCCAACTGGCCCAGCGGGGGAGAGACAAAAGAGTAGTAGAGAGAAGGGACGCGACTGGGAGTGATGCTAAGTCGCGTGTGCGGAGGAGGATGGCCAACTGGCCTGGGCTGGACACGGCCTAAATCAAATCGGATCACATCGCGTGCAGCCTGGGGGAAAGAGACCCAGATTCCGCTCCCAACGGAGCAACGGGTGGCTGAGATCTGGCGCTGCCCTTTTTTATGTCTCGGACATTCCGCACAGAGAGAAAGAGAGACTGAGAGAGATTAGAGAGGGAGAGAGGGAGAAAGGAGAGAGATCAGAGAGAGATCAGAGAGCACGGTCAAAGAGAGTCAAATGGCGCAGTCGATCCATGGACAGGTTGGGGATCGACAAGCTTGCGTGTACATCCCAACCCTTTCTATTCAGGACGCCTGTTACGTCGTTTGACATTGCTTCCAGCACACATCCATGCACTTTTGCCTTTTTATCCCAAAGAGGGAGTGCGCTCTTTCAGAAACAATAAATCAATGGCTCGGTCTTGCTTCGCCGGTACTCTCTGTGCGAGCGCGCAGCTAGACCTGGTGGACTAGAGGTCCGGGCCTTGCCTAGCATCGCCTTCTTTGTGTCTATCGAAGCCAAGTTTGGAAGACATCAAAAAAAAAAAACAGCCACTAAAAAAAATCTCCTCTTCAGCTACTCGAAAATTAAACTCATCTCATGGGAGCACCACAACAAGAGAGGAGGGGAGGGGTCAACAGGGCCGCTGACTGACTGAGTGTCATCGAAGTGTGTCTCTTCTGTCCCTGTCCTTCTGTCCCTTCTGTCCCTTTTGCTCACCTCTCTTGTCAATCTCCATCTTTCTCCATTCCCGGTCCATTCTTTTTGGGTTTACGCTTTCCCATCCCTACCTCATCCCTGCCTCGCATGCAATCAGCTTCTTCGCTGCCATCCATTTCTTTTTCTTTCTTAGTCTCCCTCTCTCTCATAGATTCCTTTTGCGGTACTACCCCCCCCCCTCCCATTCTATAGACCGAACCTACTCTTCTTCTTCCACTGAACCTAGCAAACACTGCTTCAGCCAACTCGAGTTGCCAAGGATTTCCTAGAGCCGTCAGTGGATCCCTGCAGGACAACCACCTGCAAGCACGCAGCCTCCCTCTCGTCATTGAATCAACATCCACTTCCTCTCCCCTCCCCCTCCCCTGACTCACTTACCAATCTCGCGCGCGCCGTGTCGCTATGAGAGACGGGACTGGAGGCTTTACGAGAACAAGAATCCGCCGGTAAGTGAACAAAGCACAAAAATAGGATAGTGGAGGAGGAGGAGAAAGGATAGAGGCCATCTCAGCAGGTTCAAATCCCCCCCACTACCTCCCACTCTCTTTCTTCTTCATCTTCATCTTCTCCTACCCCGCACAAATGGATAACGAACCAACTGTCAACATTCCTTTACCAAACTCCCCAAACCTGCATTCCAACTCTAGACGGAGCCCTGAAGATGATGTGTTAGACCCTGATCTTCGATACGACGGTGAACCTCCTCGTAAAATATCCACAGCATCCCTTCCAAACAGCCGTGCACAACAAAGACCAACTACAAATGAAGCCACCACTAGCAACGACCAGACCGACACTGCAGGAGCAGAGACACAACCATCCGAGGATGATGTTGTAGACTCTGCAGCTCCGACCAATCCATCCAAGAAACCGCTTGTGAAGCGGGTGCGAATTCCTATTGCCTGTGTTACCTGTCGACATAAAAAGATCAAGTGCAATGGACAAGTACCTTGCTCCCACTGCGAAAAGTATCGAGCAGAATGCATCTACCCAGCAGCTACCAAGCCGATTAGCCACGAATATGTTGAAGCACTTGAAAGCCGACTTCGGAACACAGAGTCACATCTCTTAAAGTTGCTTGCATATGGAGTACGATTGCCGGGCTCAGTCAACGCCTTGGACAACGCCAATCCTCATCCGCTTCAAACAAACATCGGCGCCACTACTCAGGCCAACATTAATGACCCCCTCAATGGCCCTTCTCAAGACCCTCAGGATCCAACTCTAGAGGAGATGGATATGGCTGAACAGCAACCATTTATAATAGATCCTGCCAACGATCTTGTCGACGCACTCATGGGTAGACTCAAGATCGATCCTAACGGCTCGGCAAGACACCTCTCTCCTATTCACAGTACCCAGACTGGGTCTCATACAAACTCACACACAACAGGCCTGACAGCTCAGACCCATAATCCAGAAGCAATTGGTCATCTACTAAAGGTGGCTGCACACGTTGCAATCCCGGCCATTGTCCCACCAAAGGTGTCCGCGACTTTGTTTAGATCCTACTTCAACAATATCCACACCTTTCTACCGATTCTTAGTGGATTCAGTCTTCAGGGAGTTAGTCTTGAACATCCATCTCAAGCAATGCCTCCGTTCCTGTTAATGGCCATCTACACAGTCGCATCCTGTTATGTTGGCGATCGCGAACTTGAAGGTCTGACCATAGGAAGGAACTCGAAGCCTCATCAGGTCTTTTACGACCGTACACGAGCCATGCTGGACGCGTCTATAAGTACACCAAGTCTAAGTACAGTTCAAGGACTTTTGCTGATGACCTACTATCAATTAATCGAACTACAGCCCGAGAGCCTGTTCAGAAGCCGTATGTACCTCCAAATAGCGGTACGAATGGCCATGGACCTGGGTCTTTCAAGAGCGACCCTAGACAACCATCCAGAAAAGTCTCGCACCCATATTATCGATTTTGGATTCTCGGCTTTAGGAATCTCCTTGACCCCCGAAACAACTCCGTCACTCCTTGGTGGCAACACGCTCCCATCCAAACTAAGCGACGCTACACCCGAGATGCAACGCGATCGAGCTATTCAACAGGAGCGACAGCTTGCATGGCTTGCCTGTTATTCTCTGGATGGGATATTGAGTGGTCTTATTGGTCAGGAACCCTGTGCTCCCGAGATCCACGACAATGCCTGGCAACTGTTTCAAGATATCAAGTCGACTTTAGCAACGAATACCGACATGAGTTCAACACTTGCTTTCTGGTACCTTCATTTGGAGCTGGTGAGAATTTATCGACGTATCTGTGAGCTGAACAAAAGCCTGGTCTCTTCCGGATCTCAGACTAGTCATCTTCATCAACAGACCCAAACACTTGACAGAGCTCTGGATGAATGGCGCGCAAGGCTTCCTGATCACTTGATCTTTGTTCGGGACGAGTACACTGCTCCAGGACCTCGACCAGATGATCCCAATCTCCCTTCATACTACGCCATCTATCTTCACCAGTTCTACTATAGTCTCAGAGTACTTTTGTATCGACCCTTGGTCTACTCCAAAAATCATCGAGGTTCGCTCTCAGATCCTAGGTCAGCACTCTCCAACTGTGTCCGAGCTGCAGCGCGTCTGACCCAACTCGGTCAGATCATATTTCATAACTATGACTGGCCCTGGCAAGGATGTGGACTCTTTGGATACCAAATGCTGCTGGCAGCCGAGATCCATCTGTACCTGATGGTGACCCAGACGTGTGGCAGGGCCCAGGTTCTCTTTCATACAACCATGGAGTTGACTAAGGGCTACATGCAGCTCGTAAACCTTTCTTGGTTGGCTCAGCAGGTCGAAACAATGGAAAAGACTGTCAGGAGCTATGCTGCGTCTCCTCAGCTGGTCAATGCACACCAGGAGTCCTCTTCGGAGACAGAGTCTCTTGGTCAGCAACTATCGCCTTCATTTATGGACATTATGAGCTTGCCAGACCTTGTCAACTATAGTCATCATGAAATTTTGACAGCACCGCCAGTGACGATTGCCGCAGCCGCTGGGATGGTCCCCGAGACCTTGGGAGTGGCTGGAACATTTGAGAATTTGATGTATGCGATCTCACCGGGAGATGCGAACACTTCATTCCAGACAGGATCGACTGAAGGTCAACTTCCTCCTCCTCTTTCTCTTTCTCATGGTTCGTTTCCCTTTACAATTGGACAAGAATCGATTCCCAAAGCGACTCCTTTGTCTATCCCTAGTAGTACAGAGTTGACAACCATTTCCATGCCAGTCTCTGTTCCGATACAGAGGACAGAAGGATCTGAAGAAAGCAATAGGGCAGAGTTGGTATCTTTGTTTCTTTTTGATACACCTCTCTCTCTTGGTGGCAACAGTAGCACCAACCCAGGAGGCACACTCTAATATTCCCCGTCTCCCCCCCCTCCTCCCTATCCCAATAAGACGCCTCTAGGACAGCTATTACATTTCACAGATATCCGTATTAAAGAATCCTTTAAAATTAATCAGTGAATTGCACTGATAGTCGGAATGTCATGGTATACTTGATACTCAGTTCACAGTACACTACCAAAGCCAAAATTGTTTATCTGTGGTACATAATCCCCAGCAACTCTCATACTGATTGGGAGAGAAAGACAGTGCAGTATACCGGTATACCAAATCAGCGCCGCCTTTTTTTTTTTTTTTTTTTTTTTTTTTTTTGGGCGATAACCAAGTCGATAAATCATCATTGACAACTTTAGTGGTATTCTTTGGCAACTGTTTCTGTCAAAGACAAAACAGAGGCTTGAGGTAAAGAAGGTAGGGACAAGGATGTTATTTTATTGTAGACTGAGGTATAGAAGGACGTGCGGGACGCGTCCTTCTCTACTATTAGAAATAAGCTTAAGCTTTCCGAACGCGTCTCATTCGGAAAGTATACTCAAGAGATACTTTCCTCTATCTGCCGGAGTGAATAATTGCCCGCGCTTCCTATAGAGGAAGGGTTATTAGATTGTGACAATATCCCACAAAAAGATGAAACGGCATTGGAAAAAGGCTCCAACCGTCTAGTGCAATGTAATAAACGCGATTGGGCGTCTTCTGGTGGGAATTTTTGGGGGGAAGCTCTGAAAGGTCCTATCCCCATCCCCGCAATGAAAAAAAAAAAAAAAAGCGGTTTCTTTTCCTCAGTAACAGCTTGCGTCTCGCTTAAAGCTTGCTCTTTTTCAGGTACCGACAAGCCCAGAACTTTAAAACGAACTATGCTTCACCTCTCTACTCTCTCATACTAAAAACCGCTCTTCGTACCTGCCCCGATCAAGTCCAAATCATACATCTCCTTGATTCCTCACCATCATGACGGCAGGGGATTTTTAATTCGATCGAAGTAACTATGGCAGTGGTTCGTATGAGCCTCGGCTGAAGTAGCGATAGCATTCAAGAAAGGCCTCCAAACGGCAATCTTTAGACCATCATTTGATCTACTATCCCCCCGGTTATGATGCGCTGACTTTCCGGGCCTATCTCAGTTTGATCCGCACCGGATCATGACCTCGAGATCTCTTTATTGATAGTCATTCCCTTTTCTACTGTCTCCTTGTTAGTTAGAACTGCACCATCAAGCCTTTGCCCCCGTACCTGAGTGTCGATCTTGCCCTCCAGAGTTGTCTTCTCCGTTCTCTTGTAAGTTGGCCTATCCTACTTGCCACAGGAAACCCTATTTAGAGGAGGGCGGACATTGACTAGAACCATGGTTATTTAGACACTGACTTGCACTAGAAACCTCCACAGATACTTGTAAGATTCTGAGACAGAGCGGTAGAGAGAAGGGTTCGGATAGAGAGAAGAAGGGTTTGGATCCATAGTACCGTCCACCAACATGATTTATCCAGCCACCACACGAGGTAGCCAGTTTGATATAGAGTATGCTTTTTTTCCTCATTTGAACAGCATTGCCCGCGTTTTGTGGAAATGTACTGTCATTCCATTGTAAGATAAAAAAAAAAACTCTAAAATGCGAAACAAGTATCGATCGATTTTTTTTTGTCCCTAGGGGATAAAACCAAGTCTCTAGACATAGCGACTCGACTAGCCGTCCTTTTGTGTCTTTTTGAGAAATTGTCGAATGATGGAGGACAGAGACTGACTGAGGGAAGAATTCATTCGCTCGAATGATGACATCCACGGTTTGTCTTGAGAACCTTCCCAGACCAATCTTGTGACATCTGTAATTGATCGAGTGTCACCTTTTTTTGAGGTTTGAGGTTTGAGGTTTGAGGTTTGAGGTTTGACGCACACACGGACACACCCTTTCCCCAAAATGGAAAGGCCTGAATTCCTGGACGATCCTTTGAGGTCTCACTTGTTGATTTTTACCTTCTTCAGGGTTACCTCTTTGACTTTTTACCTGAGGATAGGTAGAGAAAGAAGAGAGAAACCCCAACATTCTAGTCAAAGTCAAAGTCAAAGTCAAAGTCAAAGTCAAAGTCAAAGTCAAAAAAAAAAAAAGAAAAAGAAAAATAAGGCGCCCCTCCTAGTATCCATTTCGTTCAAGAGAACACAACAATTGGGGCGATTCCGGTTACAGTCTAATGCACGGACCTCAGACAACCCTATGATCTCCAAAATGAGCGGACAAAATTCATATTGACTGGAAAGGAGGAGAAAGACGCGTTTTTATATACTCCTAAGAGATTGTGGTCCTTTTTCAAAGAGTGTTGAGCCCGTGATTCTATAGTGGAGAGGACATGGACACACACACACTCCTTTTTTTTTTTTTTTTCTCTTTTTTCTTTTGTTTTCCACCCTTATTTCTATCGGCTAAATTGATGCTGTCACATTCAACTCCCGGTAAGTATTCTGTTATGAGCAGTATTTGGAGAATAGAGATATACATACATATAAAAATATACATATATACATACAAAATAGGCTATTTAAGATGGGAAAAAAAATAAAAAAAAAAAAAACGTGGTATTCCCACACACACACACACACACGCACACAGGAGGAAAATCTCACAAAATTCAAACACAGAGAGCAGAAGAGCGAAAAGAAACAAAAGAAAAAAACAACGTGGAAAGACAGCAAATGCTCGATGGGAACAGAGAGAGAGAGAGAGAGAGAGAGAGAGAGTGGAGAAAAATGGAGGAGAGAAGGGAGAGGGGTGAGACAAGAGGGGAATATGCCGCTGAGAAGATAAGAGAGATAGATAGATTGATAAAGGGCTATGACAGCTGTCTATAGTCATGAGTGTCCTCCTGATGCAGCCCTTCACTTTTTTTATATATATATAAAGGGAATAGTGATACGATTCCCTGCTTTCTTTCGTTTCTTTCGTTTCTTTTTCTTTTTTAGTGGTGCTTCGGCTTGGCTCCGTCAACATACATATTCCTAGTCGCCGAGGGAATCTTGGCAGTAATACCGCTCAACTCTTTAGTCATCAGGACTTGACACCCAAGACGCGATCTAAAAAGTCAGAAAAAAAAGGAAAAGGAGAGGGGAGAGGGGAGGGAGCAGTAAAAAGCATATGGCTTGTTTAAAAGGCTTGCCTCATAGTAAAATGGTCACCAAAAAAAAAAAAAAAAGAGTATCTCAACAATGCAGGGACGCAGAAGCCGCGAGAAGGGAGGAAAAGAGTCTCAACGTACGTGTCTGTAAGACCAAAGGCCATGTCCAGCATGTCATATTCTTCGTCTGAGGGTTCCTCCAACTTGTTGTATGTATCATCGTCCAAGACCAGATGGCAGGTTGAACAAGCCAAAGAAGCCTCGCATGCACCTAGTATAGTTCAACGATGGTTCGCTCAAGTCAGTCATTTGACCTTTTCTCAGCTCCCTCCTGTGTCATAACGACCTCAATTCAAGGAGGAAAAGTAGAGGAGGGGAAAATATGTGCATCTCCAACATACCTTCGACATCGAGATCATTTGCTCTGGCTACATCCAGCAGACTTTCTCCCTCGTTTGCCTCGACAGTCAAGGTTTCTCCATTCCTGAGAATAAAGTTAACCTTGCATCCTGTTCCAGGCTCTGGACGAGGCCGTGAACCGTGCCGCGACACTAGACGTTGAAGACAAGAGAAGAGATACAAGCAAACGGTTAAGGGAGAGGGGAAGGATAACGGATTTAGTTACGGCCGAGAAAGGCACAAGACGGGTGGAACGTGTATGCGTGTGGGCGTGTGCGCAATCATTTTTTTTTCCTTTCTTGAACAATCTGATTATTGGATAAGCAAAGAGTTGTGAAGGGAGGAAGAAAAGTTGGATCCACATAGAGGGGAGCTGCTCTCTTTTGTGTCCAGCTCCATTGAGCCTCTTCTCCTTTGCGTTTCCTCAGTAATAATAATAATAGATAGTCTCTCTGCTGCGCGTCGAGACTAAGTCTGTATGACAGGTGAGGAGAGGGGGAGGAGAGAGGGAGGAAGGAGATGCAGCCGAGCCGTATGTGGGTGCGGGCACGAATGTGTGGGGAAAAGATGCAGCGCAGACGCGAAGCAATGGGACTGCGACTGATTTAAGTCCGTGACTCGAACCTTTCCCGCGATCCCCGCTCCGCCGGCCCGTTGGCCCGATGAAGAAGCTCATGGGTGCCTGCGCTTTGTATGTTTGTCTGTGTGTGGCAAGTGTGAAAAAAGATAGAAAGAGAGAAAGAAAAGAAAAAAAAAAAAGACATGCACCAATGCCCCCAAAGGGCTCCAGGTGAATAAGGACACTAGTCGTTGACCCAGTAGGTGGCCAGTGAAGAATGGCGGTCCCAGCGGAGACGACGCGAAGCAAATCAGCGAATGTGCGCAGCTGGGCGCAGACTCCCTCTTGGTGTTTTTTTTTTCTCCCATGGCTGTCCTGTCCAAAGTGCGCTGCGTTGTTGGGTGTTTCTTTCTCGCTGTTCAGGGTGAATACTGTCTGTCGAGCTAAACCCTGGATAATACTCTCGATCTGCAGCCATGAAACACTTGGCTTTTGAGCTGCCCAAAAAAATAAAAAGGAGTATGAGAAAAGCTCCCGATCTAGACGTGATCTGAATACTTACCAGATGATGTAGAGAATGAAGCGAGGGGCAAGAGTCGGCCATGCGCCATCCAGTTCCATGAGCGAGCTGATCGGATGGCATCCACTGTCCGAAGGTGGCAATTGCTTCTCGAGATCAGACCAGTCTGTTGTTGGGTATGGCGACATGTTTGGGTGTATGATCGACTGGTACTCATCCTGGTCATGGCTGATGTCATACTCGAGATTCGTGTGACAAAGACCCGCTTGGAGAAAAGAGAAACAGATGCCATGGCCAGATTCTGATCAGAATTAGAGAGTTGATGCAAACAGGCTCGAGTATAGAGAAGGCAGGTGGGAAAGAAAGAGAGACAGAGAGAGAGAGAGAGAGAGGAGAGAGTAGAAGGGAAAAGCGGGAACATAACCGTCCAAAAGATCCGAGAAGATAGCTTACTTTTCTCAACCCAAACGCTAGGCCTAACCCTAAGCTTATTTGTTTCTGGAATTTAGCTTAAATTAGAGCGTTCCATGGTTGATCATCCAAATCGTGGCACCAGATCACAGCACGTTTTCATGACAAGATGTCTACGGGGGCACCACCTAGACACACTTGGACAGCGGTTCAGCTTCGTAGACGCAAAAGAAAACAATCGAGTTCAGCTAGCGCTTGCGCTCACGACCCAGAGCAAAAGAGCATACATAGAAAATATATGCACCATGGGTCATGGCGCTTGCGGATCCTTGGTGACCTTTTTGTACGTCCAGAAGAGGCATAGCCGCAGCAGTACACAATTTTATGCCCATTTCCACCAAACTGCTCCTGCGGACATTTTTTTTTTTTTTACCAATGTCAAGCAGGCACTCCCTCCCCCAAAGCGATAACTGGGCAGTGAACACGAGACGATTCGTCTTTTCCGGACGACTCATGTCAAGGCGAGGATCTGCGGACGAAACTGTTCTCTCTGGGTGTCGTCATTGTAGCGCCTGAATTGGTAGGAATAATGGTATAGGGAGCTATTAGGGAGTCTGAACACCAAACACATGACTTTTCTGCATCCACTCCCCGCTATGGGGCTACTGCTGCAAAAAGACTCATCGAGTTTAGCGACTAAATAATTATCATTAATGGTTGTCCTTGGCTCCATAGAGCCGGTTCACATCTGAGCATCGCTTTACTCTCTATTTTCCGCAACCTATTTTAGACACACTCCCTCATCTTCGGGACTTTTCTTCGTCAACATAGTTCAACCAGAGAGGTGTCGGAGACAAAGATACTCTTGGCTGTCGCCCCCTGTTTGGCTCAATCTGAAGAAACAAAAGAACGGCCAAAACTCCCAGCAGACCCTATCTACGGAGTTAATCCAAGCATTCTGCATCGAGCAACCCTAACTTGTTCTGGGCTGTCGTTGAATAGGGGCGTGACCCCAGGGACGGCCAAGTCGGCTCCGTTTCTGATGGGTCCAAACTCACAGGTGAAAAAGAGAGAGCCATGGGAAAAAAAAATGAGAGAGAGAGAGAGAGATAATAACAACAATAGTAATAATAGTAAAAAATAAAATAAAATAAAATAAAAAAGAGTCATAATCCCGATTTTATTCATGTTCCCACACGAGCTTCCAGAACTCCCTCGTCTCCCTACTCCCTCTTTCCTTTCCCTTAACCACTGTAAACAATTGGAAACCTTCAGAAAGATTGGATAACCTAATACGGAAGTTTTGGGCAGGATAGAAGCAATGACTTACATGGTAAAGTGGGGAACGTAGGCCACTAAACATTGGCGAATCTGGCAAAAGAAGAAATGATAGGGAAAGGGAGAGGGGGGAAGGGGGAGAGAAAGCTAGAGCACTGCTTCATGCCCTGTGAAGCGTACACATGCAGTTGGTTACACTATCATCCGCATTAGAGGACCAAGAAAAATGAGGACGTTCGACGTCGTCCAGGAAAAATGAGACCCCAGATGAAAAGCCGACGGTTTTCCCGACCTCTTTCAAAGCCAAGGGTCGATCAAAAGAAAATACACAATCAATTTCGGCAATGGATCTCTTTTTGATTTGTGTAGGAGATGGAGAGAAAAAAAAAAGGTTCTGGGGCAAGGGATGAGGAAAAAAAAAAAAAAAGAAAAAGTAACAAAAAAAGGGGGAACATATAGGTGGCAGGAAAGGAAAGGGCGCGATGTGGGAACGGATATTAAACAACTCCTGGACAGTGGAACGGCTCATGGCTCGTCTTATCCTGACCAATGGTCATCTTGTTTGTCATGTAGGGTTGAGAGGGTTTGTCCTTCATACAGACAAACAACCCATGTTATCCTGGCATAATTGTCCCTCGTAAGCTTCTGGGTTGAGTGGTTGGTACCACTTGATGATGTCCCGCTGCAGAAGGGGCACGGGAGAGGGAAAGGGTCTATGAAAAGGACAATAACAAAGAATAAAAAAAAAAAAAAAAGAACGACTGGTACACTATCGTCAGCAAGATGACTGAACAAAAATGACAGGGTTACGCCATAATGCTAAACAGCAATGGGGGCCCAATAATGCATCATATCCCTGCCCTTTTTTTTTTTTTTTTTTACGATAAAGATGATGATTTCGCTCCTCTTTGTCCAATTGACACAGCGGCTGTTGATGCACGACAAAAGGATACAAGGAAGCCATCGGTACAGTGAGGACAAAAAAGACACAAAGGCAAGGAGGTTGCGAAGGGACAATGATCCACAATGGGGTGATTTCGGGGGTGTTGGTTCGAACCCCCAAAACCCACCGATAGGCGTGCGGGCCAAAAAAAAGGACACGGGGCAAGGGACAGGACATGCACAAGGGTGTAGTGGAACTGGGACTGGACAAAGTGTACAAAGCAGAGAGGACGAGACGTGTGTGGGAGCGAGCAAAGAGAGCAGGGACGGCAAACAAATCCGTGGGGCCTCGCCATGCAGCATACCGCACTGGAGACGGGACAGAACAGGGAGAGAGACAGAGAGAGATGGCAAGAGAGTGTGTGTGTGAGTGAAAGAGAAAGAGAAAGAGAGTGAGCGAGTGAAAGGAAGGAAAAAGAAAGGGTCCATTGTGCTGGCAAGCCTCGTTGTTGAGCGGATTGAAGTGTAGACTGCTGCATCTGCACGGAGAGAAAGTGAGAAAACAAATAGAGAGATGCATACTGCTTCCTCGTCTCGTCATCTTGTCTTTCTCCCTCTCTCCCCTCCACCCTCCCTCTGCCCCTGGCTGCCTCCCTTGGCTGCACCCCTGGAGCCCCCTGCTACGTTGCTCGAGACACTGCTCCGTCCACTTGTGCATTACCGTGATCGATGGTCAGCAAAGAGGACGCATGCATGCTCCTCCATGTTCCGATTCATGTCGGTGTGCCAGCTCGTTCAACCTAGTGCGGAGCCGTGTACGCACGCCAAGCACAGTTGACCCCGTTCAATGCCAATGACCGCCACCGCGATGACGATGATGATGACGGAGGAACAAAAATATTGAGGTCGAGCTGGTGGCGACTTGGACCTTGGAGCGGGTCAGATGAGGTCAAGGGAGTAGTGTGACAAAGGGAGTGAGAAGGGGGGCATGATGGCGATGATGCTGATACGGAACGTGCAGTCGTGCGATTTGCAGTTCAGACGGGGTCTGAGTTCCGTGCTGGGACGAGAAGAGGAGACACGGCTCGGAGTGAGCCAGTCAGAGACAGCTTCTGCTTTAAACTTTGTCCTTTGTCTGCGCTTCACAAGCAAGGCTACTGCCCAATTGCTACCAGGTGCACGTCTCTGAGCCCTGAGAGGCTCTGTCCTCTGAATGTGTGGGTAGATGGGGGGAGATGGCCAGTTAGTTGGCTAGCTGACGGGAGAGGAAGGGAGGGGGATCGTGATGGTTGTGGTGTGTAGGGGATGGGTTGGGGAGGGGGAAAGAAAGAGAATGGGCAAGTGAGACGCAACCAAGGCCTCAACTGAGGCTGCACCAGTGTCACCCACCACTGCCCCGCCAGCCTCTCAGGGTCGCATCCTGTCCGAATTACTGGAACTTTAAACAGAAAATCTGTCGATCTGCCCTCTCGCTCTTGCTCTCTCGCTCATTTGCTTACTCACTCTCTTTAGGTCGCTCATCTCTGCGCCCTGCTACACACAAATACGCACAACAAAACCCGCGCTCCTCTCCCACCTCCTCCTCCTCCTCCTCCTCCTCCTCCTCCTCCTCCTCCTCCTCCTCCTCCTCCTCCTCCTCCTCCTCCTCCTCCTCCTCCTCCTCCTCCTCCTCCTCCTCCTCCTCTTCCTCCCTCTTCTTCCTCCTCTTCCTCTTCCTCCCCCCTTCCCCCTCCTCTATCTAGAGGGAGGAAATGAGGATAAAGTAGGATGAGGTGAAGAGGAGGGGGAGAGAAGAGGAAGTGAAGGAGGAAAAAGAGCACAGCGCGGGACACGGGAGAGAGTGAGAGTGAATGAGAATGAGAGCACAAGCGAGAATAGAGAATAGAGGATAGAGAAGATGAGTGAGTGAGTGAGTGAGTGAGTGAGTGAGTGAGTGAATGAGTGAGTAAGTAAGTGAGTGAGTGGGTAAGTGAGTGAGTGGGTAAGTGAGTGAGTAAGTGAGTGGGTGGATGAGTGAGTGAGCGACTGAACGAGCGAGAGTGAGAGTGAGAGTGAGAGTGAGAGTGAGAGTGAGAAGAGAGAACAGGGAGTAGGTGTGAGTCTGGTAGTAGAGGGAGTCTGCTCTAAGCAATGCCATGCTATGTCATGCTATGCTCGCCGATCGCACAGCGTGCACAGCTGCCTCAATTGCACCCTCCCTCTTCCACTCACCCCCGAGAAATCGCTGCAAACATAGCTTTCTCTATCTCAATCTCTTATTTTCTCTTTCTCTTTCTCTTTCTCTCTCCCTCTCTCCATCGCTCACCCCACTCTCCGTCCAGCAGCAGACAAAAGCAGCGATAGTAAAAAAGGGAACATGTCACAACACAGCTTTTCCTGCGTCTCGGTTGATCTCTGGGAGGGAGCACATCCTGTAAGGACGGAGGAAAAGGGAGAGAGAGAGAGAGAGAGAGAGAGAGAGAGAGAGAGAGAAAGTAAGAAAAAGAAAGAGAGCGGCACACACAAAGGAAAAGGGACCGCGGCCGCGAGCCGGGTCCCCCCTCCTCGTCTTCGTCCTCCTCCTCGTCCTCCTCGTCCTCCTCCTCGTGCTCCTCCTCGTCCTCGTTATTGTTCTCGGATACGGCGCTGAATAGAGCGGGGCGAGGGCGGGGTGCTGGGCGAGAACTAGACCGCAACGGTCGGCTGCGAAGGTGAGACGAGCGGAGAGGGGGGGAGGGGGAGAGGAAAAAGAAAGAAAGAGAGTGAGAGAAATGAGAAAATGAAAGAAAGAGTGAGGCGAGCGAGGCAAGGTGGGTCGAGGCAAACGACGACTCATCGTCTGGCAACAGTCCACGCGACGAATCACCGCTCGTATTAGCCCCGCCTTGCCCAGCATGGGCGGGGCTGGCCATGAATTCATTCTCTGGCCCGGGGAGCGGTCGTGGACAGATCCTGAGCGGGAGAAGCCGCCTGGGGCACGAGGGTGCCATGGTCGAGTAGCTCTGGATCAGGCACGACCTTGTGTCCATCGTTACTGATGCTGGAAGTAAGAGATGCGCGTGCTGCGAGGGCGGAGCAGAGTCGGTCCAACACAGCGGTCGATGGGTCCGAGGACGGGGGTCGACGTCTCGCCCATGGTGGGAGAGCGGTGGGCGGCGGGGCGATGGGCGACGGCCATGACCGGCCGCTAGTCGCTCATCCGCTCAATGATTTTGCCATGGACCTCGCTCTGTCTCTCTCTCTCTTTCTTTCTTTTTTCTTTCTTACTTTCTCTCTCTCTCTCTCTCTCTCTCTCTCTCTCTTTTCTTCTTTTCTCTCTTTCTATCTCTTATTCTCACCCACACACCCCCACTCTCACTCTTTTTTGCTTACTCACTTTACTCTCTCAGCCTACTGTCCCTTTCCTACCCTTGACTCTCTCTTCCTTACGCTGTCCTTCTTACTCATGCCTCTCATCCCCGACCTCAACCTCACCTGCGAGAACCCTTTATAACCAGCGCCGTTCGCACCCCATCCTCTTCTGCTCCTTGTCCTCATCTCTCTCCTTCAGCCCTTGCCGCACCTTCTCTCCGCTCACACTCACTCGTTCGCCCGCCCCCACCCTCACACCCCGCCTCGTCCTGCCTCACCCCGCCTTTGCCCCGCCCCGTCTCGTCTCGTCTCGTCTCACCAGTGCATTGACGACACACACTTTCACCCGCTTCAACCCGGCCGTGTGAATGTAATGTTTCCTCCTACAACATGGTTGCATAGCCATGCTCAATCCTCATTTTCATCGCGACATGGATTCGGCATGACCAGGATGAAAATTTTTCGACATCCTGCAATCGCACGCGTACAAGTCTTTTTTTTTTTTTTTTCCTCGCCCTTTGTGTTATTATCGTAACATTCCAAAGCTCTTTGCCGTTGGTCCTCATGTCCTGTGTTGCCTCGCCGTGCTGCTGCCCACCCTGCGGGGCCTGCTCATGTTATCGGCAGGGCACAAGGACGGGAGGGAGTGAAAGGCAATGAGAGGGAGAGGAAGAGTGAGAGCGAGACGGACCTGAGGCCGAAGACAATGCATGCAGTCCCTGCGACAGCTGTTGGCCTCTTTTCATCCTTCTACTCGCATTCACCTTATTAGACAGTACATGACATATCGCTCTCATTTTCATGGTTGTTTCCTCTCCATCTTTGCGCCTCTCGCCCGACATTGCTCGCTCTTCCCTCCCTCTCCCCCCCCCCAATGCCTACTCTTTTCTCTCCCACTTTCTCTCTCTTTCACACACACTCTCTCTTTTTCTCGCTCGTTTGCTCTCGCTCTCTCTTCTATTTCTCTCTTTCTCTCTTTCTCTCTCTCTCTCTCTCTTTCTCTATTCCTCTCTTTCTCTCGCTCTCGCCCTCCTTTCTCATCATTATCACTATTTTTTACTTTTTCTCTTTTTTTTTTTTTTTTTTTTTTTTTTTGCTCTTTGCCTCCATCTTATCTCTTTCCACCTTTCCTTCCCCCCCCCCCTCTCTTCCTGTTCTGTCCGCCGCTCGTTCTGCCTGACAATTGCTCTTGCACGTACTCTGAAAATCTCGGCTAACCATATTCCTCTCTGACACACCATTGCGGCGATCATTACACAAACAAGCTCTCCTGCCAATCCAGTCGATTACCAATTGCAAAATAGACCCGCCCACCCTGCTCTCCTTTCAAGAGCAAACTTCCCAGACTATTTCTCCCGCCTTTCCTTCCTCTTTCCTTCTTCCGCATGGATTCTGCGAGTGCCCACGCCCAGGATCGCGTCTGGGATCCTGACGGCAGCCATCTTGGTGAGATCGACCCCAGTACTCTGTAAGTCGGACCCCGAACGTGGGGCTGGAGAGAGAGCCAATACGAGCATTGAGCAAGGAAACGCGGATTAGTAGAGGCAACTGACCCATCCCCGCATACCCGACCTTCGCTCTCCTTCTCCCGCCTAAATACCTCCTTACGCCCATCTTTGCCCCCCCCTCCCCTTTGCCTCTCTTTCTTTATTGCTATTGCTGCTGCTGCTGTTGTTGTTGTTGTTGTTGTTGTTTGTTGTTTCTTCCTCTCTCCCTCTTTCTCCCTCTTTCTTTCTCATTTTCTCTATCTTATCCTCATTCCTTCTCATTCTCTTTTTCCTCTTTCTTTTCTCTCCTTCTCTTTCTCTTTCTCTTCCTCTTCCTCTATTCCAGGACATATTCGCTCGATATTGTCCAACAACCCCAGCGTGCTCGGATGTGTGGATTTGGAGACAAGGTATGTACTAAGCAAATGTCGATCCGAGAGAACGCCTTTTCTCTTTTGTCCAATCCCCCGTTCCCTCCCTCCCCCCGTCTTCCCTCCTCCTTGCACACACCCCTGAATTTCGTTCGATCCTATTACACTGTGCCGGGTCCCTTTCAGATTTACAAACACTAATGCAGCCTACTTTGTGAATTATTATTTCTCTCATTTCCTTTTGCACGACATTCCATTTTTCCCATGGATTGGACCCACAGGATCGTCGCAATGTAACGCCTGCACCTGTGCTCAAGCTCGTGGCCAGGACAACGGATGGAAAACTGGTCCCAGCGAGGTAGGTCATCCACAGCCAACCACCACCTCTCTGCGCTCCCCAACCAGTTTACCCAACCTCTCTCTCTTTCTTTCTTTCTTTTTCTCTCTTTTTCACTCCCATTATCTTTGTCTCTCTACTTTTATCGCCCTTGTTCCAAGAGAGACCCGCGGGGCATGTCAGAGCTTGTGGAGCTTGATGCAGGAATGCAACCTGGCCACGGAGATCACACTGTGCGAATATTCGCCGTACCGTTACTCTACATCGCGATCTCCGCGTGCTACCCTCTTGCATCCTCGGGATCGCGTGGCTTCCCCCTTTTATTTCCAGTGTTCTACCTCACTCACTCTACCTGAAACATCGAGAACCAGGCTGGGTGGAGTAAGGATGATCATAATGTCTCTCTCTCTCTCTCTCTCTTCCTTCCTTCTCTCTCTCTAACTCTCGCTCTCTTACTCGCTCGTTCTCTCTTGGGCTCTGTCTATGGGTTCGAGTTCTGCCGCGCGACGTCATAACCCTGGGTGTGGTCAGGCTCTCGAGGACCTGCAAAGACGGTAGTAGACTAAAAGACAGGGGGAGAGAGTGGAAAGAACAAGAGCGTGTCATGTCCAGCTCTCGCACTGGAAATGGGAGGCTCGGACACACACCGCAGCACATGTGAGAGTGAGAGAGAGTGAGAGATGCATCGTTTGCGCCCGCATGTCTGCTGTGTTCTCCTATTTATTTTTTTCTTTCGGACACACATACAAGGAAAAGAGGGGAAAATCTGACATTTCTGGGAATGGGTGGAGTAACCGAGTTTTCGGATCAAGGCCATGCACAGCTGCTCGCAGCGGGCCTGACCTAGGACTCCGACCCTTGCGCTGCGGCCTCAATCTTTGCACCACAGGCGAGTCCGCTCTCTTTCTTTCTCTTTCTCTTTCCCCTTCTCTTTCTCCTTCCCTTTCTCTTTCTCCTTCCCTTTCTCTTTCTCCTTCCCTTTCTCTTTCTCTCTCTTCTTCCTCCTTCTCCGCCCTTCCCTCTCCTCTCCTCTCCTCCTTCCCTTCCTCTCCCCACAAGAGGCTCTAACCTGCTTGCGTTTATCTTACACCCCATTTTAGTCTCTTGAGCAAGCAACTGTTTGTTGTTAATGCTGACCTCTGGCTCGAGGACGAGAAGACGGAGCGCAACTTGGTCCTAATCTCCTCCATCTCATCGACTAAGCCCCTAATGCGACCTTTACCTTCGAGCTCCGCCGACCCTTCGAGTTTGGAGCCGTCTCAGCGCCAAGAGAGTATGTATGAGTCTTGGGATTCGTTGTCCTAATGCGCTTTCTATGCCGACCAGAAGACCCTTTTTGTAAACAACACGAAATGACACCCCGTGGCTATGCTGACTGTCCAGCCAATAACACTTCATGCTCTCGCTCGCTCTCCGCTCAGGTTTGGCCATGCAGTACCCAATAGAGTCTACCTCGCCTCCTCCAACCCCGGGCTCCTCTAGGACCCTGCCATCAATAGGACCATCCTTTTCTCAGGTAGATCCTCGATTGAGCTATCCAGACCAATATCGGCCACTCCGGCATTTTGCCCCTCAAACGCATATGGGAGACCGCAACCCCGTCTCGCCTCTGGGATACCGACACGACCCACGTCATAGCCGGTCTTCCTCTCCAGGAACAGCAACTACAGTGGATGATTCGACAGGGCACACGCCTCGCACATCCTCTACAGATACAGAGTCTCATGCTCGATTCGAGTCAACGACCCCACACGATGGGCCATGGAGACCTCGCAGTGATAGCTCCGCAAACACAACTTCGGCCATTAGCAGCGTGGAAGACAGCGCGGGCACTGAAGACGAAGAAGAATACGTCGATGATCGTGGATGGGATGGAGTTTCGACACAAAACCTGGTCGGTCAGACGACAGTTGGTGGACAGGTTGCACCAGATCTGGATGGCGTAATGAACCATATCTGGTTTGCATTCAGTGTTCTCTCGATCCGGACGGAAGGGATCTTTAAGCTTCGGTTCTCGCTTTGTAACCTCTCGCGGCTTTCCGAGCCTGGGTATGGTCTTTTTGTTCCGAGAAAGAAAAGAAAAACACCTCTGCTGTAGACGGACTGCATCACAGTAGATTAAGAGTGCTAATCATCTCTATCTTCCTCTCTCCTCTCCCTCCTCTCCTCTTGCCTCTCTCTCCTCTCTTCTCTCTCTCCCCTTGGATCGCACGCAACACCAACCAATTTTTCGTGTCTTTAGCAGAAACTCGACCTCAATCATCTGTCAAACCTTTTCCGAGCCAATCCAAGTCCAGTCTCCGAAGCGATTCCTTGGCACAATTGGTAAACGAACAGACCTTTTTTTTTTTTTTTTTTTTTTTTTTTTTTTCCTCACTGTAGAGAATGACTCCTCCTTTTTTTCTCTCGAGAAGTAATGACCGCATATCTCGTGACCAATTAACAAACAAACCTACTAATCTTCTTTCCACTCCCCACCTCCTCCCTTTACTGTAGACAATAACGATATTGCAAATCACCTGAACAAGTACTCGATCAGGATTCCTTCTAGAAAAGATGAGAAAACTCGTCCTGGATAAATGGGCTAGACCCCATTTTAATACTACTACCACTACAGCTACTACAACGTTTCATTTTTTTTTTTTTGGCCTTTTCAATTTCTTTTTTTCTTCTTCTTTTTTTCATGGTTTCTAACGACTTCTTCCATACATCAAATACCCTTGCCTACTTTCCTCCTTCCTATCCACTTACTACAACTACTACAGCTACTACAGTACAGCATAAAGACCACTCATGCATTTATTTATTTGAAATGAAGTTTACGATCACCCAAGCATAGTCCCGCCCTCGAGGCTCCGCAGGCGAACTGTGTGACATCTTTTGCCCCCCTTCTCTTCTCTCGCTCCTCCCTTGATATTTTTTGATTGAACGAATCCTATTGGAGGATGAGTAGGGAGGGTCTTTGCTGTGTTTTGGTCCGAAGGGGGTGGGAGTGGGAGACTTGACATTTGGGATCATGTCACTTGCTCTTTCAGTCCTATGACTGCTTATTCGAAAGTTAAAAACCCGAGAAGGCTCACTCTCTAGACTCTTTGGGCCATGTTCACCTGGCGTCGTTTCGTTGTCAGTATCATTCGGTCTATTGCACACCTCAATGGACGAAGAGGGGTGATGGTGCTTACTCCGAGATAAGGGAGGAGGGGGCTCAAGCCTGATTCCCATGACAGACTAGTCTATCCATCACTTGGCTCCTTACTCTCAGCAATACGATAGGTCCACGGTACAACCCATCCCGACCTTGACAATGCACGTCGCTTACCTGAATGCCAAATCCACAAACTCAGTGAGAGACACCAGCTCGTCATTTATGTTGATGGTTATCTGACAACCGAAAAGGCCAAGACCCACCAGCGGCGCAAGATAATTTATCATGGCCGTGCACACATGCGCTACAGATACAAGCGCATGACAAAACTCCCATCACATCAAGAGAACTTAGGTTCGCCTTTTCATGGTCCTTGGAGGATAGACAAGTCTTTGTTAAGTTCATGGATAGCAGGGAATATGATGCTATTCTCTGTGGTACAGAGGCCAACGTTTGGATTACCAGCGACATCGAAGAAGAAGGCATCGTTGTCACTGGCACCCGGATTGTATGTCGACCGATGGGTCGAACCAACTTGTGAAGGTTCAGGCTGCTACTTAAAGACGGCTATCCCCAGTATGCTGGGCCAGACCAGTGGTTAGTTGATAGCCCTCACCATTGTCTCCGGGAGTGATTTCGACGGCAATTCCCCAACGCTTGGGATCGAGTCAAACCACAAGCTGATTAGGGGGCTCAGTCATAAGGGTAACAATTCTCTCTCTATCATGGCATTGTCAGGTTGTTTAACATGCCGCCTTTCCTTATGTTTCCTCAATAGAGGGGTGTCGGCTATTATTCAAAACTCGCCTCGTCTTCCCAAGGCGATATGCAAAGCCGGCAGAGATGATATAAATGATCGGGCTTTTATGTCTTCTGAGAGCTCCGTCTCGATATACATATGACTTAATGATGCAGAACAGGCAGCGCCGAAAGGAAGCGTACAAGACGAACGTGGCGAAGAGGTGAGTTACATCCATTGACTCACAGTTGTGGAATACTAAAAGTGGTGCTTATCATCTCACTTTCCTTCTGACAGAACTTTACTGGGCACCCAGCCCTCGACAGCAGTTGCGAGCAAGTTCTCGAACAAGTTTGTAACTGCTGACAAACCCAACTCTGCCAATGCGTCTGTAGATCGCCCACGATACTCAGCCAGGCTGCGGTGTGAGCCAACACAGAGCTCAAACGACCATCTGCCATGCTGCAATACAATCTGAAGCTATGGGATTCGCCGCCTAACAAACCAGAATCCCAGGCGTCTCAGCCAAAGAAACCTTCAGCACCGATCAAGCCTCAGATTCATAACCATTTTGAGCAGATGTAAATGCTAGACGAGATATCGATAATGTGGGAGAATCTCGCTGTTTCTCTTGATATTGGCAACTTCAAGAAAAACATTGGAGCTATAGCATCGAGCTTTGATGTCTCCCAAAGGATCCTCGGTCTCTCTTAGCGAGCTGTCATCTACCCAATGGAAAGGTCAAGGTAATGAGATCAGAGAGAGAGGGATGATGAACTCTGATTAGGAGCAGGGACCTTTAGTTGCTCTCCATCTTGCCTCAACGAAAATTACGGTCGTTTACTCTTACCGTCTGCCATTGATGAGCTAAATTGTGTACTTTGTTGATATTGGTGGCTGGCATCATCAATGAGGGCAGGCTATCAGGTATGGATGAGATCAAGCTGAATAACAAGGTGCTCACGATCGAGATCTTCCTACGACTGGACAACATGATGAGCAGCAAGTGGATCATCGCACCTTTGCTACTGGCTGAGGATAGCTGAATGACTTTTATCAAGATCAGCCTAGGAGCCTCTTATTTTTTCACAAACAGGAGGATCTGCACTCAGCCATCAAAAAGCTCGTCAATCATAAAGGCGAACATAAACAGACCTGACCGCATTCTGACTTTCAGGCCAAGAACAAGTCCTTTCATCCAACGAGTCCTTCCACTCGTTGCTCCCGATACCCTTGCCTCCAACAAGGCATGAAAGGGCATCTTGAACGTCCCGATTACATAAATCAGCTGTGCGTCAAGGGTTTTCAAACTGGGCGGAAAGGCTACTATTATAGATCGCTTTTTTTTTTTTTTTTTTTTTTTTTTTGGCTAAGTTGGGACGATAGAAACCTAAAAAGAGAGTTAAAAGAGATGCCTTTATGCTTCCTACAGCGAGAGCTGCAAACAGGGTCATTTTTACCTTGTTAGTGGACTTGGATGACCAGTACAAATATTGACCTCAACCTTTGAATAAACCATACACCTCATCTCACCGACTTTGACATCCCTATTTTCATCAGCTACCCCCTCCGCGGATCAATTAAGACCGATGGTAATAGACTACAAGCCTTAGCATTCAAGTTACGCGAGCCATCACTTGTACATTACAAGGGCATCCCAACGGCTTGCTACCGGATCGACTGCTATCTAGTACGGCTAGCACGGACGACCCTTTGACCAATGCCATGAACATCTTCACAGCCAAGGAGGATGCCAAGCGATTACTATGTTGTACTTCCGATCAGTTGGCTTCTGTTTCATACCTACGCATTAACCTAGGTCAGGCATGCGTCGTAGGTGCTTATACCACTCTTCCTTCTGAGAAGGAAGCAAGGAGAGGAAGCAACCGCAACCGCCGGCGTCGCAAGCGAGGGAGCAGAGGTAGCAAGTCGAAAGGACTGAGATACAATAAAGTCAAGACAGACAGTCGAGCCGAAAACAACGAGCGGCACATCAACATAGCCACAAATCAGAAGGTCATCTTGCAGTCAGCTTTTCAACCCAGGAAGTGGGCGGAGGCCCGAAAATACAGGGACTTGACGCCTCCATGCGGTCGTCCACATGTATCGTCAAGGTCGAGGAGCTATTGGTTAAAACAATCGAATTAGCGACCCCATGTCTATATAGCGAGGAAGCCTGGTTTGGTGCTTACATTAAATACCGTAACACCTACAAGGATGAGACCGACACTGTTTACATCGGCTGTAATTTCATATTCAAACTTCAGAGATTCTATGCAAGAATGGAGGATTATCGTCAACTGGCGGGTGTTCTACTGCAGATGGTAAGCAATACGATTGGGGACGTGGAAAAAGAGTGAGAATAAAGCAATAATTGAGAAGATGCTACTTTCAGTCTACGATGAGACTCTTATCCTTTACATGCCACACTCCTCTTATACTTTGTCCAAGTGATAAAGGTAGATTACCCAATATTACTATCGCTACTTCTCTCCAATTCTTTTGGCGCCAACCATCTTCCATCTTTCCATGCATAAGCGCGCCCGGGGGAGTATCTAATGATAGGTGTTAAATGGACATACTACCAGCAAAAAATTGCTCCAAGTGCAAAGACTCTGTCAACCAGCAAAAAGCTCAATCACCGCGACAGTATGGTCAACCGTAACATCATCAATACTTTACGCGCTTACACCTAAATGCAGGAACGACTAGATTATTTGTACTCGACCAACAAAGATGGTCGTTCTACTTGTAAGGGCGACTACAGTGCATCTCAGAGTAACCCTAAGAAAACAGAAGGAAGCGGTGGCAATGAAACAGGACGTTTACCTTTTACAAAAAGATGAAGACTCTATCTAGGATCGATAAAGCATCTACATCAGTTTAGTGAAAGAGGGCAACAACAAGCGAAGACAACAGAGAGAGTTTAGCACAGCAGATTAGCGTCTTCCATTATCCCGTCAGCCAGTCATTTTGAATCGCCCTTTCCCCTCCTAAAATTAAAATTTTCCTTGCTTGGGCTATGGGGTGTCGTGACCATGTCCATCAGTGGAACGTGGATGAGGAAAGGGCACCAGATTTGCAGTCATTAACACTGAAGCAGATGAGATGTCAGCAATACAGCATACATCAGCGTAGGCAAAGAACATTTCTGCCTCAGCTGGGGAGGTTCATCGACCTCTTTTTATTCATGATGTGTTGGTCATCTTTGTTCACAGTACCATCCATCCATCCATCCATCCATCCAAAAAAAAAAAAAAAAAAAAAAAAAGAGGGGGGGGGAGCCTAAAAATGTCAAAGAAAGCTGCGACTCTTTCTCTCTCCCATGAGAGTCGAGGAAGAGAAACAAGAGCAAGAATATATGGTTCAGTGCATCGGAGCCATGTCCTCTTTCTTTTTTGAGGAACGCTTGAACAAAGCTTCTGGACGACCAACAGATTCACTAGCATGGATTACCGCTTCCAAGCTTGATTTTCTCAAACTTTTGCAGTGGAAATGGGAGATATCATCTTTCCGAAAAAAAAAAAAAAAAAAAAAAAAGGCAGGAAAAGTCTGAACAACCCCAGAGCAGATTTCTCTTCGTTTCTTGTCCAAACTCTGGGGTCCATTAAAAAAATATGCAGAATTCATCCTCATTGAGACTTCTTTCCCTTCCTCCTTGACAAATATGACAGGGCTCTGGAAAGAGAAACAGCCTTGGAGTTCTGGAAAGCGCTAGCCATTCAAATGGATTTAGTGAGTTTACGGTATGAGACTGTTTGGCTGATTCTCGTAGTACCTTCGTTAGAAACGGGGAATCCTCTTGGAGCCGCCATTTATCACAAGAATGCCACTAGATTCGAAAAGACGCAGATTTGATATCATACAAAATTCAGAGCTCTGTGTTAACGGGACTAGAATGGCTGCCAATTAATGAATTGAAAGCCTTCTGCGGAAGAAACTCAGAAGATTAGGGATCCAAGGGAAATGTGTCAGACTACCCAGGAATGGATTACCCATTTTGAAAAAGAGATATTCTTGAATCCTACTATGCCATGATACCTAGGACTGCCCCCCCTGTTTTCTATTAACTGCTTCGCGTTGAGAGATTATGGCTTTGACGGCCAGGTTATCTAAGGCACATCGATCTCTTGAACTCTGAAGATTCATTGGTAACCCACTCTACTCCTGAACAACATTTTCCTCCAAAATGGGTAAGAATCGGTTAGAAATTGGAGATACCATATAGGATGGGCCCTTGGAACAACAGATAAAACCCGCTTTTTCTTTTTTTTTTTCTTTACCGTCGCTTTACACAAACAATGTCAAACGACCCTCGCAAAGACAAGTGGTAAGGGTTGGGAAAGACTGGGAGATATTGGATTGGCTGACTACTTTATCTGTTTAGAATTAACAACTATAGTGCTACCATAAATGGTTATGACTGACCAATGCTCTTTCCATACTAGTCAAAGTAGATCGACAGAACCTCCTTCGTCATAGTTCATGGAGAATGATATTAAAAAAAAATAATAAAGAGCTGCAGAACGCGCTCACTGCCTACTCCCAGACCAACCAATAGATTTCCGTGGCTTTCTTTGCCAGTCCCAAAAAAACCGCCTGGAAGGCACAGTCGATCCTCATTTGCACAACGGTGGAAAAAAAAAAAGGTGAACGACGAGACAATGGAGCCAACACAGGAAGAAATCAAGGACGGCCATGTTAAGAACGAGCACGATCGGGAATCATTCTCGGATGATGATGAGGCTGTGCATTCGATTCACCGTGTCAAGCGGAAAAAAACAACTCCTAATGCAGACCAAGGAGAAAGCAATAGTTCCGATGCTCTGACAAACGCCAACAAGGGCAAACCCAACAGTAGCAGCAACAGTGGCCACCGAGGAGGACTCTACTTGGACACAATCCAACGCTATATGCTGGATTTCGACTTCGAAAAAGTTTGCTCCGTGTCGTTGTCAAATCTCAATGTCTATGCTTGTCTAGTCTGTGGAAAGTATTTCCAAGGTAAGAAGAGAGGCAAAATTAAACATCCTGCGCTCCCCTGTGCAGGCGCCCGAACCGCAGGATCACTTTTGAGGTCTAGCTATCTGCTTGAGATGCTAAGGTATTTGTTTACATGCCTTGTTATGCTAGGCCGCGGAACGACGTCGCATGCCTATTTTCATAGTCTCCACGAGAACCACCACGTCTTTATCAACTTGAATACACTCAAGGTAAATTGAAATGACCATCCAATCTTCTCTCCCTCCACGAGTCCAGAATGGACGAAGTACACTTTATCTAACCGATCTATGCTATTCCTCTTAGGTGTATGTTCTCCCTGATAGCTATGAAGTAACAGACTCTTCGCTCGCGGATATCAAGGTAAGAACGAACGGTTGTTGTTTTTTATACAAAAGTAAAAGGAACAAAGAAAATGGTGATCTAGACGACTCACCACTTTCTCTCTTATTGTTGTTGACAATACCAAAGTATGTCTTGGATCCTCGATATACTCCTGCACAAGTGACTGCGCTGGATAAGAACGCAAGCCAGTCGTATGATCTGAATCGAAAGCCATATCTTCCAGGTATTGATTTTTTGGCTGAGCTTGAAGAGACTGGATCATTAGACCGTAGAAGAGACTCTTAACCTGAGCCTTTTTTTATTTGGGGGGGGGGGACATATGTCGGGTCTTTGTAGGGTTTATCGGAATGAACAACATCAAGGCAAACGATTATGTGAACGTAGTTATTCAGGTGTTGGCACATGTTCCTCCGCTTCGTGACTATTTTATGCTTGGCAGCTTTGACGACAAGTCTGAGTTGGTGAAGCGCTTCAGCACATTGGTCCGAAAGATATGGAACCCATCGGCATTCAAAGGACAAGTCAGTCCCCACGAACTTCTCCAGGCAAGTTGACTGCAACAAATGAGAGGCTCTTGCGGAAGGATACGTTTGTTTTTATTTTCCCCTTTCTATTGTAAAGGATATGCCCCTGAGTTTACTTGTGTTGACATTGCATTATGCTATTGTGAAATTTGGACCTATAGGAGATCTCCAATGCGAGTAACAGGAAGTTCAGGCTGACAGAACAGGCAGACCCACTAGCGTTTTTGTCGTGGTTTTTGAACACACTGCATAAGGATCTTGGTGGCACAAGGAAGCGGGACAGCAGTATCATTTACTCAACATTCCAGGGAGAGGTTGCTATTGAGAGCCAGCCTATCGATCCCAAGGCTGCAAAAGGTGCTCAACGTACCTTCAACACGACGGAAGGTAAGAGGCTTTTATTTTTTATAGCAAGGACTTTGCATATTGCATGCAGAGATTGTTATAACAATTTTTTTTTCCGTGACCAAAGATCGATTCTAAAGATGACTTATCCTTTTTGAATGACTGGATTTTTATTTACATTTCTACCTTTGGGAATGAATAGAGATCGTCAAGTCAAAGTCACCTTTCTTGTTCTTGGCATTGGAGCTTCCGCCTCCGCCACTTTTCCACGATGAGCTGGAGAAGAACATTATCCCACAAGTTCCTTTGACAACAATCCTTTCCAAATACGACGGACGAACGATTCAGGTACCACTTTCTTGTACCTTGATTGAGCTCCATACTACACCAAACGGAACAACTTGCTGACTTTTGGTGCTCCCCCGTCCCCCGTCCCCTATCTTTTGCTGCTAAACTAACCTGTCTCCGCTCTTTGGCTGTCCATCTGTTTCTCTTTGTTTGTCCCTTCTCTCTCTCTCTCTCTCTCTCTTTCTCTCTCTCTCTCTCTCTCTCTCTCTCTCCTGTGCTCTCCTTGCACACTGTCCAATCAGGAAAACGTCGCAGACCTTAAGCACTTCCAGATTACGCGCTTACCCAATTACATTATCCTGCACATCAAGCGTTTTTCCAAGAACAACTTTGTGGAAGAAAAGAACCCAACGATTGTTACCTTCCCTATCAAGAACTTGAGCATGATCGAATGTATGTCATGAAAGTAGAGCTATCAGAAAGGGTGTTGAGGAGATGGGACGACTTCCCCAATTGACTGGATGGAAGCGGATCAATTCGTCTGGGCGTTTCTTACAAGTGGGGTGGGGTGCATGACAGGAGAACTAATCGAACCTGTTGACTACTTCTCTTTCTTTCTCTTCTCTTGCGCCTACCCCTTCTCCTTTCCTCTTCTGTCATTTAGTTGTGTCGGATCCAGAGAAGGAAAAGACCCTCGGACAATATTATGATCTTTTGGCCAACATCACGCATGAAGGAGACCCCGCCACTCCAAACACGACGAGTTACAAGGTCCATCTCCAACATCGTGCCAAAGAGCAATGGTACCAGATTCAAGATTTGTTTGTGGAGGAGATTAATGCGCAGATGATTTTCCTTTCGGAATCTTATATTCAGGTAAGGGCATCCATACTTTTGGTTCACAGTTGGAGTACGCATCGCCACCGTTGGCAGCCCCCTTTTTATGGCCCCCTTTTTTTTTTTTTTTTTTGGTTTTTGGTTTTTGGTTTTTGGTTTTCGGCTTCGGGCTTACCAATATGTACCCCTGGTGCCTCGGCACCAAATGAGCCATTCGGTACTTATATATCCAATCCACTCTATACTGATCAACGCACCAATTGACTGTTATAGGTCTGGGAACGCAAGAGAGTGTAACCAGGGGTAGTCATATCCAATCGAAGAAGAGCGGTCCAATAAACGAGGACAGTAAACCGGCCAGGAGGGGAGGGAGGAGGAGTAAGAAGCGAGCGGACAAGTGAGGAAATAGACACGGTGAATTAGATTGTTTACCAGGTCCAAAAGCACTCGCTCGGTTGGTCCAAGACACCAACAGCTCTTGTCTCCTGTGCATACAAATCGCTGCTTTGTATCTTGTCTTGTATGAACCTCTTGTGCATGCGGTTGCTAAGCATGAGTAAAAAAAGAAAAAGAAAAAAAGGGCCCTAATAGCAAGAGAGTAAGAGAGAGAGAAAGAGAGAGAGAGAGAGAGAGAGAGAGAGTGAGAAAGAGAGAGAAAGAGAGAGAGAGAGAGAGGATGAGAAAAAGAGATAGAGGGAAGAGCGCAGGTCCTCATCCATTCTGCTCATCCCTCCTTGTGCCCTCCTCGTACTCCTCGTTTTGGGTATCTCCAAGCACCCCCCTCCTGACCCTCTTTGTGAACGCGCCTGGAGGATTGGATGGGGAAAAAGGCCTGCAGGATGGTGCAAGTAATACGTTCGCGCGAGTAGCAAGATACGGTGCGAACCAATGTATGGCCCATGGGCACTCACCGATGCGATGCATGAAACGATAGACAGCGTCGGGCGATCGGTCACGATGGCCAATCATAACCATGGTCCCGCGCACCTCCGTCTCCGCCTCCTCCAAAGCCAGGCAAGAGAAACTGGACTGGGAAGGTTGGAATGGTCGGAATAGCAGGAACAGCTGGAAGCAGTTGGAAAAAAAGAAGCGGTTGGGAAACAAAGGCTCAGATGGAAGAAGAGGAAAAACGAAAAGGTGTTTTGGGCGATTGGACTCCGAGGAGAATCCCTGTGTTCCCGAAGACCAAGAGAAAACAGAAGCATCGACGACAGTGGCATGGACCAAGAGGAGAGAGAGAGAGAGAGAGGGAGAAGGTTGCGAGAGATGGATGGGGAAAAAACAAAAGAAGAAAAAAAGAGTAGAGGATGTAGAAAATAGTAACATGGAGAGAAAGAGACAATGACAGCAGCAGGAACAGAGAAAATGACTGCAGAACACAGCGCCGAAGATAGGCGCAGAAGGCGCAGAGGCATGCTGTGTAGAGTATGAGTACCAGCAGTGACGGTCGTGACCATGGCCAGGATGGCAAGGCCGGCACTGCGGACACGGCGGAAGGGGTGAACAAGACAGACAACGACTATGACACCGACAACAATAACAACAATGACAACAACAGCCGCACCCGACAGGGCGCTCCTGCGGGCGGGCGTGATGGGATGGCGGGAGAGCAGGCACCTTCGGGCGCCCAATTCCAAAGGACATGCCAGTTCCGGCATTGATTAGTCAAGCAATGAGATGGACCCAGCCTCTCTCAGGAATCGCCCATACTCTCTCTCTCTCTCTCTCTCTCTCTCTCTCTCTCTCTGTTCTGGTACCAGCACTGCCCCAGCCTAAAAAAAAAAAAAAAAAAAAAAAATTGCCGACGCTTTCAGTCTCTCTCTCTTTCTCTCTCTTTCTCACTTTGCTTTTGCATCTCTGCTAACGCTGCATCTCTCTTTCTCTCCCTCTCTCCCTCTCACTCGCTCTCTTTCTCTTCAGTCACGATCCTCTTTCGCTCTTCTCTGTCTCTGAATCTCTCGATCCCCGCTTCCCGCTCCATTCCTCTCTCTCTCTCTCTCCCTCCCTCTCTCTCTTTCTCTCTCTCTTTCTCTCTCCCTCAGTCACACACACATACTCTCTCTCTCTGTCTCTCTCTCTCTTTCTCTTTCTCAGTTTTTCTCCCTGGCACGCTCCTAACCTTCTCTTCCAAGACCGCTCTGCCCCACTGATCGCATCTGACCCCGCTTCTCTCTCCTTGGGCTTCTCTCCATATCATGAGGCACTCTTTCCCGCCGATGCCACCAGATCAGCAGCGCCACCTCCAAGGCCAGCCGCCCTTCCAGCCTGCTAACATCGCCCTTCATTCATTCCAGCAGCAGCCGCATCAGCCCCAGCCCTTCCTAGACCAGTCGCGAGAGCCATCTGTCTCTTTACAGCCGCGTCCGCTTGGACCTCTCCCGGGCACATCCTACCCTGTTAATACCGCTCTCCGACCCGAGCATCAGACGCTGCTGATCCAACAGCAGCAACTACAACAACAACAGCAGCAGCAGCAGCAGCAGCAACAACAACAACCTTCGCAGTCATCTGAGCTCTTCTTGTCCTCTATTCATCCACAACATACACAGCAATCACACACACAACTTACTCAAGCAATGCTGCCGAACCACACGAACCAGCTTCCTCCTCCCCCGCCGCAGGTGCAAGCCCAGGCCCTTTCTCATCCACAGTCGCTGACCCAGCCCCAGCCCCAGTCCCAGCCCCAGTCCCAACCCCAGCGGCAGTATCTCTCGCCGTCGCCTCAGACAAAGCCAATAGCTATGGCAACAACTGCAGCGACCACAAGCAGTAAGCAGAAGACGACACCTACTTACTATGGACAGCGCTACAACCCAATGTGCCCCTCTCCTGCGTCGTCGTCGACGACCCCCGTGTTGTCCCACGCCTCCCTCAGTCCTCTGACCATGGCTGCAAATGGTATCGTCGCGCAGACAGCTACCAATCTCACCACACTCCCTACTTCTGCGATGGGAGGCATGGCTGACCCTGCGGCAGCAGTAGCAGCAGCGACAGCAGCAGCAGCAGCGACAACACTCTATCCCAGACAATCCCTAACGCCGCAGGTCTCGCCCAATATTCATCCTACCCGACCAGGCACCGCCAATGGGTGGTCGCCTGCGAACACGACCACAAGTCCTTCCTCGACTGCTTCTATGCCGGCCTATCTCGAGAATTACGAGGTAAGAGAAAATGGGGTGACTGTAAAAAAAAAAGACTGATTCATCAGGACTTTTCTCTCTTTCTCTCCTCTCTCTCTCTCTCCATCCCTATCTCCCTGTCTCTTGTCTCTGTCTCTATTGTCTGCTATGGCAGATCATATTACCACCTTATGCCTCGACATTCGATCCAGGGTTCCAATGGGTGCTCTACACCCTTTTTTTTTTTTTTTTTTTTTTTCTCCTTCTGTATTTCGGGCCATCAAAGGAGACAATAGCTCCCGGTGTGGAAACACACTTGCCTAAGATCGACACGTCTCTCCCCTGTGGATGAGCAATGTTTGTTTTTGCTGCTTCTCTTCCTTTCTTTCTCCTCCTGTCTGTCGTCGCTCTCGTTCTAGTTCTGTTCTTTCTCGCGCTCTAGCTCGCTTGTTCCTTGCTTCTCGTTCTTTGTCCCCTTCTTTTCTCTCCCTATTTCTGCTTCTTTTTCTTTGCTCCCCCGATCATCCACTCGTCTACAGACGTCTATACAGGAGCCTCGACGGAACAAGGGAATGGGACAAGGAACAGGACAGCGGAACAAGGGGAATTGCACTGCCAATGGACGACGGGAAAGAGAAAGGGGAAGAGCATAGGCTGGATATCCAACTCGCGAGAGCAAACAACAGAGACCCTTCAGACACAGGAGGAGAGAGTTGGAGATGGACGCGCCCTTCCACAATTGTTTGTCTGTCTGTCTGTCTGTCTGTCTGTTTGTCTGTTTCTTTCTCACTCCCACTCCCAGGACGCTCCCTACGGTGTTTTCATTGGCCAGAACCGATTCTATGGTGTTTTGGTGCTTTGGTTTTTTGGAGTGGGCTCGGATCACATGTACGCCACCAATGTACTGACCTCTCTCTCCCTCTCTCTTTCTCTTTCTACCAATCTATTTCTCTCTCTACCTCAATGATACTGTCGCGCTTTTGCTGCTGTCTTTCGACCTGACCCTACAAAAGCAGTCCAACTTTTTGCCTGGACAACTCGCCGACCTGTCGAACCCTCTGACCGTCAACAACCTCTATGCACGCTCCCTGCATACGCCCTTCTACCAAATGGACATGGGCATCGCTGAAAGAAATCGTCTTGGTTACAGGCCTGGACAGGCTACAGCAAGGTACAGTGCCCAGGCCTACCCCTCTCTCTCTTTCTTTCTCACCGCTCTTTCAATAGGGGTCATGCAGTGCTCTCCCGCGATGGATATCTTTTTAGTTTCTGACACTCGATATTCTCAATGACCCCGTTCCACAGCAGTAACATGACGTTGCTGGGCGCTTCCATGTCCGCACCACAAGATCGCTCCCGTCTCCCTGGATTCGATGTCAAGGCATACACATTCCGGAAGAAGCCTAGGCACTATGTTGCTCTTAAACCCAAGAACGCTCTCCGGATTGAGCCTATCATCTACCTTAAGACGAGCATCTTGGATGAGAACCGCCAGGTAGTCAAGAACTGGGACTTTTTGCGGTTCAAGATGGACCGATTCCGTGACAATGGTCAACCAAAGAAGAAACTGAGCCCTGAAGGTATTTTTTTTTCTTTCCTTTTAAAACTGGAAACTAATCAAACAAAAAAGGGGGCGAAGGGGGTTGCGGACCAAATAGGTGGCAGTCAATATACTAGTTAGTTCTCTAGAGACGATGGACTGGACCACACCACTAACCACTTTTTAATTTTGTGATATAGAAATGAGAGGGGCGAGAATTCTGGATGTTGATATTATCCTGGTTTCGCCAAACAACAGGGATCGGATCATCGAAGATTCTTGCCCTGCCTGTGTGATGCGCATGGTATGAACTTTGCTTCTCTGTCTCTCTACTGTTGGGAGCTAATACTTTGTCATCATGGTCAACTGACCTGTAATCTTACTTTTTTTCTTCTTGCTTTTCCATTTACAACGGCTACTTATCTTTACAGGATGGCGAAAGAAAGGTACATAGTCTTGGTTTATATGAAACCGTGGTTCATTGACCAATCAAGGGACACATTGGAACTTTGTCGTCATTAACACACGCCCTTTTCTTGCAACATGCTTATAGATTATGCACGTCCTTGCAAAGAATTTCAAGTTGAGTCCTATTGGAGAGCCACTAATCGACATCAGGAAGGGACATGCAGTTGTGTGTATCAAATTGAACTGTTACTGTGATCACCATAACGAACAAGAAGGATTTATCGTACGACTCCAGACTATGCCAGAGGTGGTGCGCATGGGCGGCTCAGTCAAACTACGCATTTGCTGTGAGGCTCGCTCCAAGACAGGGGCCACAGAACAGGATGCTGAAGAGGAGGATGGACTCACGGACATTGATGCACCAGCCTCGACAGGATCTCGATCCCCAGCCCCAGCGAATGACCAGATGCTACAGAGCCCATCATTGAGCTATGAAAGCTCTAGTCCATTCATGAAGGGTCATCAACGCACACCCTCTTCCAACTCTAGCTCTATTGCCTCCCCTCGATCGATGGAAGAACGCGTCGTGAACTCACTTGCGATTGAAAACGGCAGTGGGCCATCAACGTACAATCGGACCCCTGTTCCACCAAAGTTCCGTCAAATCTACCCATTGACCCCTAGTGAGGGCACCATTCTCGGAGGCACCCGAGTTACTATCCATGGTGCACATTTTGACATGCTTCAGAACCCTGTGGTTTTCTTTGGAAAGACGCCTGCGGAGCTAGTGACTATTTCTCATCATGATGTCATGGAATGCACCACACCACCAGCAGAGAACTTGAAACCTGGTATCGTAGCGGTCCAGATTGCCTCTTCGTCGTTCCCTCTCGGCGTTGAGACGGATAGCGTCGAGTTTTTGTACATGGCGCCTCCTGGTTATGACTTTTTGAACCTGGCTGCCACCTCGCTCTCGTACTCAATGTCGAATGAGTACCCACAGGACAATAGCGTAAGTTCTCCGGGTTTGTCTCTTGCTCGGATATAAAAGCTGTTGATAGTTTTCTCGTGACACTAATCTCGAAGTGATCCTTTATCTTTATTCTGCTAAATAGCTTTCTTATGTCTTGGGAGCCCATGGTAGCAATGCAACTTTGAACTTTGGTATTCTGGATGACACTTCAGCACTTCTAGGCAATGACCTCGATCTTGGCCTTGCTTGGTCCAAGCAGGATATTGTGCTCGACTTTATGAAGACGATCCAGACTCTGGCTCCTGGTCGTGTCCTCCCCTCGTTTAGAGTAAGACTTTTTCCTTTTACTTTTGTCTCACCTCTCTCTTGCCAGATCAAAGGGAGAAGCGGTTCAAAAAGAGCAGCAACAGAATACTCACGTTATTTCTAATGATGCGATTACATTAGAGCGACTCGGGACATACACTCTTGCATATGGCAGTGCAGGAGAACATGGTGCCTCTTGTAAGGGAACTCTTAGCTATGGGTATCGATCACACCGCAATGGACAGGAACAACAAAACAGGTAAATCGAATCTCGGCATATTATGGAACCAGGATACTTGAGAATGTTAGACCCAAATTTATTAACGCTGTATTTCTTTACTGTTTATCATTTTGCAGCTCTTCACTTTGCACATATGACCCAGAACGAGGAGATTATTCAGTTGTTGACCGATGCTAGAGTCCCTCCGCGACCAATGGTACCACGCATGGACGCTTCTCAGTCGTCGGACCTGAATCTGAAGAATGTTGTTGACGCTCTTATCCAAAGGCACGAAGTGGCGTTGACCAATGCCCTTCGAGAAGAGAGCCAGCGCAAGAAGAAGCTTTTTAAGGAAATGCATGAGCGATCGGTGGAGTCCCTCAAGCATCGTAGTCAGACCCTTCAAGCATCAAGCCATGCACAGGGCGCTTCGACCCTGCAGGATTCTGAAATGCCCTCAGTGTTTATCGAGGATATCGATGATGACATTATGGAATTTTCAGACTCTTCATCCCCCGAGAGCCGTTCGCAGGATGAGGAGATGAGCTCGAATGATGAGAGAGACGAGTTCGATACGGATCGTAAGCGAAAGGCAGAGAATGAGCCAGAGCAGGAAAGCACTAGCCGCAAGTTGCACAATGATGGTTCAAGAATTGGTTCTAGCAGATTGACCGAGAAGGATTCAACCTATTCAGGGCAGTATGACGCTATCCAAAAGGGTGCTAGTCTCTGGGAGTCGGCACATGGACGCGTTTTGTTGGGTGAGAAGACCGTGACCAAGGATGATAGCCTTCTTGGAGCCTGGATCTGCGACAGCTGGTCTGTCACCTCTCTCAAGGACACCCTCGAGTCAACAACATCATCCCAGCTTCCGGAAGCCATCATCCCTGACACGACCCTTCATGTCTTTGCTCTGACACGGACAGGACTGCATCATTTGACAGAACAGGAGCAACCTGGCCACGGTGTGGTCCAGAACTTGGATCACTGGAGTCTGCTCGAAATTGAAGCCATGGGTATGGATACCAAGACAGGACAACTTGAGTTGGAAATGTGTGGACTTGTTCCCAGCAGTGGTCGTGACTTGATGGGTGAGCTCTTTCGAATCGGATCTACCGGTGCGGCAGAGATGATGGATTCGATCTCGAAGGCTCATACAGAACTTTCTGAATCCTTGGCGTTCAAGCCCAAGTTTGGAGAGCAGAATGTTCCGACCCAGCCATCCAAAACCAAGGATATGGCCTGGATTAACTCGACCTTGGAGGTGTGGTACAAACTGTTTAACGTGGATGACCACGCCAAGCAGTCCTTGCTTTTCGAGGCTGAGGGAGAGAGCTTCTTGCTCAAGCCAGCCAAAGAAGGCACTCAGGACTACAATGCTGCATTGTTGGGCTCAGTGATGCGCATGTTGCGCGAGTACGACCAATGCACCGAAGTTCGAATGACGGACGTTCAACTTCAGGAGAATGGATGGGATAGACCCGAGCTGGTCAAGGAGTTGACGCTCATGGCCAAGAACATGAAGACAGTGGATCAATGGGGCTTTGATGGATGTGGATGGACTCACAACACAGCCAAGGGGTTCTTGCAGGGCATCGAACCCACCTCGACCAAAGGTTCTCAAGAACCATGGAAGAGTATCTCTCTTGCAAACAACAACTTTGGAGGAGATGATACAGTGGGACATTGCTTGGCCCAGAACCTTGCTCAACTGAACCAACTTGAGATCCTGAATCTGACCAACTGCAATATTGGTCTAGGAGGCATGGAAGCAATTATCTGCCAATTGCAGGGGCTTTCTGTTGTGAAGTTGACGGGTAACCAAAGTGATGAAAGGTGGTGGCAATGGATGGACTCACTTATTGCACGGAACCCCTTGGTGGAAGAGCTCGTTGTCGGAGCTCCCATCGCCGCCACACCAGTAGACCAGAGCATTTTCACGGCCGAGTCGTTGGGTCAACTGAAGGATCTTGTGACTCTAGACGTCTCCACGACCCCTATCAACGCGGCCACCATCCAGGCGATGAGTGTCGCCCTCCAGAAGTGTGAACATTTGAGAACTCTGTCAATGAAGCATTGTCAAATCGGATGGACGGCTTTGGAGCCATTGTTTGATACTCTGTGTCAAGAGAACCGGTCAACCAAGTTTACTCTGGATGTTAGCTTCAATCCACTCTTTGACAATGAGTCGGCACTTAAGGGCTGGGCTCGTAGTGTTCAAGTCTCGGGTCAAAAGACCAAGGTTCCATTTGGTATCACGATGGAAGGTCTGATAGTCCGGGATGCAACCATGCAACAAGTCTTGGAGCCTCTCGAGAATGCCATGTGCTTTAATGAACTCAATGTCAAGGGATTGTTTATCAAGCGTGAGAGTCAGCTCAAGGAATTAGAGGGATTGTCATATGAGAAGGCGTTGCAGGCGATTCGACCTGAGGATGCATCCGAAGAAACCTGTCTTGCACTCGGTCGAGTGATTGCCTCGAACAAGGCCCTGGTGATGCTCGACATCTCTGGCAAGCCTTTGGTATCGGGTGGCGAAGCTTCGGCCTCAGGTTCTGGCAAACCCGTGAATGCAGGTCTATCAACAGGAGGATTTGGTCGGGAGGTCTGGAGAGCGTTCCCGGATCTGGCCAAGAACGAGACATTGAGGTTGTTGACGATGGACTGGAACCGATTTGGAGAGGAAGGTATGCAAGTATTTGCGGAAGCACTCCGCGAAAACAAGGGACTACGTGTCGTTTCTTGTGATGGCAACGATGCCTATACGTTCAAGGCGTTGAAGGCGGTTGAACAGGTACTTGTACCTTCAGCACAGGGACAACTTCAGGGACTTCGGTTCAATGATACGTTGTGTCTCTGGCAATTTGACCAGGATGAGATTATGCTTCACAAGGTGTTGATGTCGGATCAGGTTGCGAGGTCGTTGAGTGTGTATCATGGTATTGAGACGGATCAACTTCAGAAGCAAGTTCGGGAGGCCAAAGCAGGTCAAGGAGGATATAATATGTTGTCATTGTCGGAGGCGAAGCAACAGCATGCCACTGCGACGGAGAACCGGATGGAGTATATTGAGACGTATACGCGAATTGTCGAGGCTGTGAAGCGGAACAATGAGCGATCCAAGGAAGCAGAGGCAAAGCAACGACAAATGATGAGTGTTGATGCCTAAAAAAAAAAAAAAAAAAGAAAAAAAAAAAAAAAAAAAAAAAAAAAAAAAAAAAGGGTGTTTTATTCTTCCTCGGTCGGTTCTTGTTTCATTTTTTTTTTTTTTTTTTCTATCTATCGATTCATATCTGAGGAAGAGAATTGTGAATACCATTTGGGGGAAGGGAAAGATTAGGAAACTTGTCTTTATTTTTACAGTTTTTTGTTATACCACCATTAAAGTATCGAAATCTTTGTTTTCTCGCATTCTTTTTCTTTCTTTTTTTTTTTTTTTCCGGTCCAAGTTGGTAAGTAGTCAACCTCTGGACTCCATTATTCCCCTGGTCTCCTTGCACGAAGTATAATTCGTCAACCCGTGTCCGTTCATGATCTGCTGGTATGGCTGCTTCCATTTTTTTTTTTTTTTTTTGTTTGTTTAGAAGAAAACTTGTTGAAAAGAGGAGGAGGGAAGGGGCTATAAAGGTAAAAAGTCAAGGCACAATACAAATTGGGAGAGTACTAGATACGGAACATGGGGTAAAAGGTTACCAGGAGAGAGGCTAGTGTGCAGCTGGGGGCATGTGCCGGATGCTGCAAGTGAAGGCTCCCAGTCAATTGAATTGAAGGTGTCAGTCTGTCTGATGTCTAGAGACCTTGTCTCGCGTCTCGTCATTTGTTTGTAAGTTGCCACGCTATCTAAATCGAGTGATCTACTGGTGCAAAGAGACAAATGGATAGTTTTTCTTATACACGGAGGCCAAAAAGGAAGAGGAAAGGCGCCAGGACGACGAGATGGCGAGCTGGGGCCTTTGGAGAGCAAGGCAAAAGGAGTCGGCGCCACGTGAAGTGGAACCGACAGGAGAAGGAGCAAAAGTAAAAGATATGGGGCCGAACCGGGAATTGAACCCGGGACCTCTCGCACCCAAAGCGAGAATCATACGACTAGACCATCCGGCCGACTTCTTGTTGAAGTTGCTTGAGAATATTAGTATAAAACACGTCCAATAAGATTCACCGCCAATTTAACTTAAGGGCATTACTTATCGGAAAACTTAATTTCAAGTATCCGGTTCCAGGACCAGAAAAACCAAGAAGTCGGCCGGATGGTCTAGTCGTATGATTCTCGCTTTGGGTGCGAGAGGTCCCGGGTTCAATTCCCGGTTCGGCCCCATATCTTTTACTTTTGCTCCTTCTCCTGTCGGTTCCACTTCACGTGGCGCCGACTCCTTTTGCCTTGCTCTCCAAAGGCCCCAGCTCGCCATCTCGTCGTCCTGGCGCCTTTCCTCTTCCTTTTTTTTTTTTGGCCTCCGTGTATAAGAAACTATCCATTTGTCTCTTTGCACCAGTAGATCACTCGATTTAGATAGCGTGGCAACTTACAAACAAATGACGAGACGCGAGACAAGGTCTCTAGACATCAGACAAACTGACACCCTCACCGTTCCTAGATCCTTCGGTCTCCCCTTGCCTTAGCGATGGAACAGTCTTCCCCTGATAATTTTCATCCTTTGTGCCCTACTCCCAATCTGGGTTTGCGTTGTATTCTATTCTTCTTACCTACCCTTCTTTCTTTTCTTCTTTCCTTTTCTTTCTTTTCTTTTTTTTATAGATCCTGTTAGAGGCTTTACTCATTAGCACACGTCCACCTATGCTCTGCGAATGACATGACTGCCACTGCCTCTTTAGAAAAGAACAACTATCTAAACGACAAGGAGGAATTGGAGGAGGACAACCCCAGGAGGTGATAGAGGTTGGTGTAAAAGACCAAAGCAGGTGGTGAGGATTCAGGAATGAGGCCTAAGGGGCGAACTATCAGGGGAAGGGGGAGAGGGGGGGGGGGGGAGAGGAAGAAAAGGAAGAGAGCAGCGGAGGTAGGTCAATGACAGATTTACAGCAAGGACCACTTTTTTTTTTTTTTTTTATTTCTGAAGAAAAGAGGCACTGCAGTATCTACGCCTTCATGGCATGGACAAACTATGCGCCGAACAAAAGAAAAAGAGATCAAAGGAAAAAAAGAGAAGAGAGAGAGAGAGAGAGAGAAGGCGCTTGTCTTTTCTGAGTCATCTTCTACCTCCTCCTCCCCTCCCCCCTTCCTCATCCTCTACAGTCTAGATTTGCAGCAACAACGCGTTGGCGCACGTCTGCAGAATATACGCCAGAGTCTACGCCAGAGTATACATTGACGAAACAGGCAGAACAAAAGTCTAAAAAGAAAAAAAAAGAAAAGAGAAAAAAAAGAGTTGGCGGAAAGGGTATGCTCACAAACAAAACCAAGACATTTTGATGCAGGGCGTTGAAGTGATGAGATCTAGAGCCGTCTTTTTTTCTTTCTTTCTCAGGATCTTCTCTATCCAGGGGTTGGTTCTTCAGTGCGTATCTCTGTCGCACGATCTACAACAGGTGGGACAATTTGATGATCTTTATTTTTTTACCAGGTAAAAAAAATAAATAAATAAGAGAAAGACAGTGAAAGACAACTCCACAGCCCTCAGAGAAGCAAGACTATACGAGGGGACCCTACAAAGAAGAGGAAACAAAACTGTGGAATGAGCCAGGCATTAGGGTATCTCTTCATCTTTTGTAGTGGTCCGAGGGATCGGAGGGGTCCAAGAGCAGTGAGAGCAGCTCTCAACCAAGCAGCAGTTTTTTTTTTTTTTTTTTTTTCTGGATAATGGGTCAGTCTACTCTAGATCCAATGGTCTTTGTTCTACACAAACAGCTGCTGAAGGGGAAGGGGAGAGTCAATTGGGTAATGATTAAATAGTCCAAGTTGCTTTTTTTTTTGGATTAACTAGACCTGGTTGGTCTGTGTGGACATGTGTACACCTCGAATGAAGGCCAAGGTATTTTGGTAGCTGAACACGCTCGCGAATAGCGCTAAAAAGAAAAAAAAAAAAAAAGGGATGTTATTTTTGGTTTTCACTTCGGCAAAACCCTGTCCATTTGGCCCAATTTGGCCCAACAGATCCTTAAAAAAGAGCCAAAGCTTCTCCTCAGCACAAGCGACTGTTACAACGGTTGGACTTCTTGAGACTAGACTATTGCTGTTATAAGAAAGAGAGGAAGGGGAGGGAGTGAGCGCTGGGCGGGAAATGGATTTGGACTGTTTTGGACTTGGGACTCGACTTGCCGAGACGGACTGAGCTGAGCTGAGTTGAACTGGGTTGACACTACTTACTACTACTAGGAGAAGAAGGCCGTGCCTGGCAAAGTGAGTCGCTGGGTTGGGGTGAGTGGGGAGGGTAGACAGAAGAGGCTCGAACTCGATCTCGCCGATTACTCCTTTTGTCCGCACTTGAAACTTTGAGAGGGAAATCGCCCGCAGGCTCTCGCGACAAGAAAGAAAAATAACTCTTTCTCGCCGCCAAGGCAAGGGCACAGGTACAGTGTGTGTGTGTGTTTGTGTGTGTGTGTGTGTGTAAAAAAGAGAGGAGAGAGAAAGAGATAGATGGCAGCGACTCTGGCATGATTGGTACGGCATGAAAGGAGGATGGGACACTCAAAGAGAGCCGGCTCTCCACTTTGTTTTCTTTCTCTCTCTCTCTCTTGCTCACTCACCCACTCTCTCTTTTTGTCTTTTCTGTCTTTTTCTCTTCCTCTCTTCTCTCTTCTCTCTTCCTCTCTTCTCTTTTCCTCTTCTCTCTTCCTCTCTCCTCTTCATTGTCCTCACCACTGGCTCATCATCTCTAACGCACATTCACCCATTGTTGTCAAGCCATCCTATTCTTCTCATTCCCTCATTTCATCTCATCCACAACACCCACTCCTCCTCCTCTCTTACCGACATTCCTTTCGTTATATAGCTCCCCTCCCTTCCATGGTTACACTACTCTGAACAAACAGCCTTGCCTCTCTCTCTTTCTGCTACCTCCTTCCCTCACCTTTTCACTTGACTCCACCATGGCCATCAAGCGAGGAGGTGGCCTCCGGCCAGAGCTCCGGTCAAAGAGCCGGATCCTCTTTGTGATCTTGCTCTTCAGTGGTATCCTCTTCTTTATTGCTGCACAACTCGAGTGGGTGCCGTACCTGAGCTACACTCCTTCAACATGGGGTACCGGAGTCGGAAGATACAACCAATCAACCACAGCTCACCCAAACCCATCAACCTCCACTCGTGGTCCCTCTGACAATTCACAACAGCCCAGCGCCACTCAGGACCAAGACCCATTCCTCTCGCTGTATCCTGAACGCGAGCCATTCGAGGGAGAGCGCTTTTTGGGCTACCTCCCGCACAGTGGTTTTCATAATCAGCTCGTATCTTTCGAGAATGCAATTCGACTTGCAGCTTATCTCAATAGGACCCTGCTCCTCCCACCCTTGTATCTGAGCAGTCTGAGGCGCTTCAACCTTCCCTGGAAAGAGCCAGAAGAGTTGCTCCAGCACTGGGCAGACCGCAACCGCGATGGGATGGAGTACTGCCGAGACTACAATCCTCTGCTCCGCCCACCTTTGAACCGAGCTCAACTCGCTGCCTTGCCCGAGAACGAGCAGAAACGGGAGCAAGACTGCATCTTCTACCACGCATGGACGGTGACCCCATGGACGTATTTTTTCAATATCCCAGCATTGGTCGCTAACGCTCCTCGTATCGCTGAGAACAAGGACCCGGTCCGAATGTTTGATCGTCCAAACATGACCTTGCCGTGGCTTTACGAGAACCTCGGGGTGACTGACCCCGATAAAGAGATCCATTTTATCAAGGACATCGATCGGTACGAGTATAAGATCCTCGACGATTCCGTGGCAAACTATACCGCGAAGCCAAACCTGGCCAGACCCTCCGACACAGCCTATGTCTGGAGCAACCGATACGTTAATATGTTGCTCTTGTCTGATCTGAAGAAGCGACCTGAGCGTATCCTCCATTTTGGTTCGCTCTTTGCAGCAGACAGAGTCGAGGCGAATTCCGAGGACCACCTCAACCTACGAGAGTTCATCTACATGAACATGGACCTCTGGAACAGAGACATCGTTGAGGCCTCTGCTTTTGCAGATCAACTGATTTCTCAGTGGGTTGAGCAGTCCAGGAGGATTGTATCAGGATACCTTGGTGCACACCTCAGAACATCTGATGGCGGGTTTGAGAAGGCAACACCGAAAAATCTGCAGAGACTCGTGTCATGGATAGGCGAAATGGTCAAACAAGATCAGACTTACACTCGGAGGAGGCAGAAACGAGGACCTGCGCCACCCGGACTGCCCACGAACTCGTCCGACAATGATGGACTAAGTAATGAGCAACAAACTCAGGAACCCTCGTCAGTGTTGGCAACCATTCAGTCGTCAGCTAGTTCTGTGCCAACACCGGTTTCAGTGTCAGTGTCAGAATCAACCACCGCGACACCCACAACCAAATTAGCGGAATCTGCAACTCCAGCAGCAACACCGATTAATGAACAAGGAACGGGACTTCCCCCTTTTCTCGAGAAATGCAAGCAATCTCCACCCGAGTCCCCGTTTTTGTTCCTCGCGACAGATGTGTCTCATCCACGCCAAAACCCTTTATTTCAAGATTTCCTTGAGCAATTCCCATGTACTATCTTTCTCTCGGATTTCAAGGACATACTTATGAAACTAGAGAAAATCCATAATCCATCCGATGGAGTCCGCATGTTTCCGCATGTCGTAGCGTTAATGGATGCTATCCTTGCCGCCAAGGGCAGGAAATTCCTTGGGACGGATCGAAGCACGTTCAGCGCCTACATTGCGAACCAACTCTGGCCGAGATATCATCCTGAAAAAATTGCCAATGAACAATAGCCTTTTGAGAAGTTCCTTCTCCTCTCCTCTCTTCTACCTTCCCTTCCACTCAAATTGATAGACGAGAAGGAAGGAAAAAAAAAATACACGCACTCATACACACACATACTCAACATACACGCAACCACCAAATAAAAAAATATACCCATCTTTTGTTTCTCTTCTTAATCTTGCTCTTTTTTCCTCTCGTGAGCAAATTGTTTTGTCTGAACTGTGGCGACATGGTGGCGACTTTAATATCTTTTTTCAGTTTTGTTTGGAAGCAACAAAAAAAAAAACAAACAAAAAAAAAAACCTTCACTTTGAACTCGTCTGTGTAGACAATAAACAAATTCATGACCCCTCGCCCGCTTCGCTTCTCAATGTTCAGAGAGAGAAAGGGAGAGAGAGTAGTACAAAGGCAACGTTGAAATGCCATCTCTCGTCTTTCCGATTCATCTGCTATGTTTCCATGTGGCTCTTCTAAGCCGAGAGCACCATGTCCTCTCTCTCTCTTCTTCAAACAAAAAGACGAGCTCAAAAGTCAATAGTGAGATTTACTAGAATACTCTGCGTCTACTTCTCCTCTCCCCCTTCTCCCTCTTCCTTCCTTCCTTCTTTCCTTCTTCTCTCTTTTTCTTTCTTTCTTTCTCTCTCTCTTTTTCTTTCTTTCTCTCTCTCTCTTTTTTTTTTTTTTTTTTTTTTTTTTTTTTTTTTTTTTTCAAGTTCGAAAAAGCCGCCGGCATCAAGGGCTGATATATCTCCTCTCTCGGAATGTTCTCAAAGTCGTATTTATGATGTACTGAGAGAGGGCAATGAATGAAGGTGGTAGTCGAAAACACCTTTGCTCTCGAGGAGAATGGCATCCAGTTCGACGTGGTGGCGACGCAGCCACCAGGAACCCTCTCTAGATATACTCGAGTAAAATTAGTGAATCCAATGCTCACAACAGGTGAAAAAAAAAAAAAAAAATAGCGCATTCCCTAGCATAACGCTGTGCATGTTCAAGACGCGTCCTTGCTAGTTTGTTGATATAGTCTATATCTGTGTGTGTGTGTGGGGGAATACTAGTGAGCCTCCAGAGCATATTCGTACTCTCAACATTGGGCAAGTGCTCCGCAAAGGTCAATTGAAGTATAGTATCTTTACAAAGAAGAGAGAGAGAGAAAGAGTAGCAAGATCTTCTTGGTGGGCAAGAGTGTATAAAAATGAGACAATCGCACTCCTCTGCTTACTGTTCCTCTTTTTGAGCTGTCTCCTAATCTCCACCACCCTCACACATTATCCCACTAAGACGTCGATCTATAACTACTCGCTGCGCCTTCTCTCTAGTGATTTCTTAAGCTGTCTAAATAGAAAGCGTAATCACTCACCACTCGGTTCTCCCCATCTATGCTGGGCAGCTATTGCATTGTGCTGCCTCGAGCGATCCAAGCCAAGAACCACCCTCTTCCCCTTCCCCCACCGCATAGATCCTGACGCCTAGCAATATACCAATTTCTTTCGTTTCAAATAAGCTACACTTTTTGCTAAGATCCTTTTTTTTTTTTTTTTTTTTTTTTTTTTTTTTTTAAAAAAAAAAGCTCTGCTTCTACTAGTTAATACTGTCCTCTTTACTAGAGAGAATAAGGTGGGAAGAGGGTGGGTTAGGTAGATGTTTATTCAATTGCAGATCCTCAGCTCACACTGGAGATCACTGGGCCCTAAGGTTGAATGAATGAAGCCAGTGTTACAGAGCGATTCTTTCCGAGCCGGTCCATACATCTTGAAATCGAACCTGGGTTTGTGTTGCAGCCCTAACCTATCCATAGCAAACCACTTGGTTCACATGAGTCGGCATCGTGCATGATCAATTGTGCGTCAAATACTCAAAGGGGGAGAGGAAGGGGTTTGTCTCAACGGCCAGTATGCTTCTGAGGAACTGGAGTGAACCAACAGCTGGCTGAATGGTAAAAAAAAAAAAAAAAAAAAGTGGAATATGAAAGTGGATTAAGTGCTAAAGTGTAATGTCGCGCCTTGATTCTTTGCTTGCACGTATTCTGAAAGGTTTAATCCATTTCCCTCTCCTCATTCAAAAATCAGTGTTGATCCCTAGCTTTCATGCAAAAAAAAAAAAAAAGGAAAAAGCACCACCAAGGGACTCAATCTGACCCCCTGCAAAAACAATGCTAATGTCAAGAAAAAAAAAAGGAAAAAAAATTGACAACACCGTGCCCTTTGCAGGGACAGCGCGAGGGGGCGAGGGCAACGTCGTCCCTTGATGGACAAAGAGTATAAAAAGAAGACCATCATTTTCAGTCCCACTCATCGGTCATTGCCTCTTATTGCACTACCACACAAGTTCCACCCCCTCTTCCACAAACTGCAATCTCACCGAAAAGCATAAACTGCTAGTCAGCCTTGGTAAGGAACCATCCTCTGATTCCTCGCATTTCCTAGCCGTCAGTCATTTCATGTTGTTTAATCGAAAGTATCACAATTCAGTTCTTCATCTTGGACAGACCACTAGATCATCATGTTGTTCCGAACAATCCAAGCAATTCAAGTGATGTCGTTGGTTATTTTGTTAGTATCTGCCCGAGGCGAAAAGAGTCCACTCTGTGCACTAGTCAATGAAAAGGCAGCCATCGCAAAAAGGATTGCACCTTTCATCCCAAAACATGTTCTTGACGTTGAGGCGATCTGGAAAAGTGATCAGAAATCGATTTGTGCTTTCCCAACCAAGAAGTTTGACAAAAAGTCTTGTCGGTTTGCTCAGAAAAAGATCCAATCCTTGAATGATCAGAGCAAACTTGAAGATCTCTTGGAGAGTAGCACGAGACTGAGGGCTTGTTTGACTGTCTCCAGTAGATCCAAATAGGATGATGACAAGGAATAGGAAGAGAGCAAAGGAGTTTGTATTAAATACTATTGTTCTTGATCGTGATCATCCCCCTCCCTCCCCATCCGTTAATCTCAAACAATCCATTTCCTACCCCAACCTTTCTTTTTTCAGTACTTGGAAACTTGTGTAGTCTGTTCTGTAGGCCACGAGCAATTACGACTATAGTCGCTGTTTTCTATCCAACTTGAATTGGAATATCACCTTTTCTTCTTTCGAGTGCTGTCTTCATCGATTGGTTCCTATGAAATCCTCGTAAATGTGTTCTTGCCTGTTGGTCAAGAAGCGACAGATAGGGTAGGTGAGGAGAGAGAGAGAGAGAGAGAGACCACAATGGTAATGTTAATCTTATTCTTTATACAACTTCACTGAATTCGACATCAGACTTGTGTAGCAATTCTGTCCAACTGTTTTTAGACGACTGGTTCACACGAATGGTCTCGGACAAAAATGTTGGGCTAAAAAAAAAAAAAAAAAAAAAAAAGACGAAGCACAGACTCTTCTATTATCTGTCGACTTGGAGTGGAAAACGATCGAGTCATGTATTTTGAGAGAGGAATCTCTCTCTCTCTCTCTCTCTCTCCATTAGACAAATGAAACGACTCTACGTAGACACTTAGTAGAGCTTAGTAGGATACAAACAGAAAAAGAGCTGTCGAACATTAGAATCAGGTCTAGGTAGTCTGTCCAGGTGCCTCTAAATTCCAGAGGCGATCTGTGTGTAGAATACGCGATACCCTAGCAAAGAAAGCCAAATAGCAATTGACAACAATTGGGTTCCTGCTTGTCTCTTTTGTTGATCTTTGTCGCGGTCAGTGGAACGAGGCATTGATCGCAGCCTAGAGGGAGGGGGGGGAGCAATTGTTCTATGATATCAATTCATAGTGTATAGAATGCAGATCAAGTGGCAAAAAAAAGAGAGAGAGTCATGTGTGTGCGTGTGTGTGGTTTAAAGACGCCGAGAGATAAACGATGGGATGGGATGGGATGGGAGAAAGGAGGAGGTCAGAGCGAGCAGAAGCAGAAAGCAGAACAGTGCAGACTGCAGAGAAAAAGGTTCCCTAGAGAGTTAAGGGGTGTGTGTGGACCTGGAGTGCTGGAGAGAGGGGGCACCGCTCTGTTGCATTCCTATTGGCGGGGCGCACTTCGATCCTCATTGGGCCGTAACCAAGGCACTCTTATATTGGGTATGTGGGTGGGCCGTGTATTTTTTGCTTTCTTGAAAGGGAGAGAGAGAGAGAGAGCGAGAGCGAGAGAGAGAGGAGAGAAGAGTATTTTTTCCTTCTCTCGCCTTCTCTCTTCCTCTCTTCTTTTTTTTTTTTTTCTCTCTTCATCCATTTCACTCATCATCTGCCCTTGCCGGGATTCTTTGTTTCTCGACTGTCTTCAATCTTCTTTGTTTTTCCTCATCCTCCCAGGACTTCACGGAACACGTACTCATCGGCAGAGAGGACGGCAACGGACCACTTCCATCCTCCCCCCTGTTCCCCTTTGTGTAGAACCAGCCCACCATGGCAAAGTACACATTTGATGAAGGTGGCGACACGTTCAACTACTTTTTGTTGACCACGCTCGCCATCATTCTCATTCCTTCCACCTATCTCACTCTCTTCAAGTCAAAGACAGGTAAAACAAGCCTATCCTGTGTCTTCGTGTGCCATTTTTTTTTTTTTTTTTTTTTTCAAGACCTGCGTGCGTGTGTGTGTGTCTGTCTGTCTGTCCGTCTGTCTGCCAGTCTGTGTGTGTGTGTGTGCGTGTGGCAAAACGAGTTTCGCGACAGCTTTTCCCAGAGAGAGAGAGAGAGCATCGGGTCTCGTCAATAGCCTCAGGACAGACAGGATACGCAGGGGAGAGAAGAAAAAAAGAAAAAAGAAAGAAAAGAAAAGGGAGAGACATCTCTCGATGGGTCATTTCTTCACTACGCAGTGATCAGGATCGTTCATTTCCAGAAAAGCTTGTTCCATCAGATCAGCAGGGCTGTCATCATTTTTTTTCTTTTCTCTTTCTTACTTACGCTTCCCCCTTCCCCCCTCTTCTTCTCTTTCTGCCACGTATACGACTCGTGTTCATTGGATAGTCGGCCCAAGGAAGCTTGCCTGCCCCTGTGAACCCTGTCAACGCAAGGATTCCCATACAGTGGCCCCTCGCAAGTCTGGCTCTGGCAAAAAGTATGCAAATCTCGCTTTCGATCTGCTCTCTTGTTGTATAATGATGATGATGGTGATGATAGCGCTCTTGTTTATTTTTTTCTTCTTTCTTTGATCTGACCTATTGTTGCTCTCTTTCTCTCGCATGGCGGGCTGGGTCTACTTTTTTCTCTTTTTTCAGAGTGCTTGGTCTCCTTCTCGGATGGGTCTTTTTCGGTTATGTCGCTTACCAGGTCTCGATCACACCCTCGCCTGAGGTTATTCGTTGGAACCCCTTTGATATCCTTGGCATTTCAGATGTAAGTCTTATGTACCAAAAAGAAAGAAAGAAAAAAAAAAAAGGACAAATGGATACAACCCACAGCCAGATGGGGCGCCAATCAAATAGCTCGAGCTATCCACTAAACTGACAGCAATGATCTTCTTTATTTAATCCTTGCTCATCTTGTAGAGCGCTTCTGTCAAGGACATCAAGACTGCATATCGTCGTCTGAGCAAGATCTGGCATCCTGACAAGGTCAAGTCTGACCAGGCCGAGGAAGCTGACTCCAAGATGGCTGAGATCAACAAGGCCTACGAAGCGTAAGTGCCCTGACAGGTGCTTCTATGGCATGATAGCGTCTGTATCTAGCTTGTAGCTTTTACTCATCAACACCTTTTCTCCTCTTTTTGGTTTCATAGATTGACAGACGATGAGGCCCGCGAGAACTGGATGAAATACGGACACCCTGATGGTAGCCGTAGCTCAATGACTATGGGTGTTGCCCTCCCACCATGGCTCGTTGAGGCCCACAACAACTTCTGGGTCCTTTCTGCATATGGTATTGTCTGTGGTCTGATGTTGCCCTACTTTATTGGCAAGTGGTGGTACCGCTCAGGAAACTTTACCAAGGACAAGATCCGTACTAGAACCATGGGTGTCTTCTTTAAGAAGCTCAAGGAGAACACGAATGCCAAGGAGATTGTTGAGATCTTGTCGCTTGCTGATGAGTTTGAATTGGATGTCCCTAGCCGTCCATCCGATGAGGCTGCTTTGGAAAAGCTTGGACTCCAGGTGAACGAAGCCTTGGAGAAGAGGAACGGAGAACGATTTGAGTACTCAAAGAAGACAACGTCGCCTGCAGCTTTGAAGGCACTGACTCTGTTGTATGCCCATACTTTGGGAGTGCCTGTTGAGGACAAGGACTTGGCCCAAGGTAAGGAAGTGGTATCATCGACATCTGATGAACTTGGTTGGTGCAAAGGTAAAGTCTTGACAGGGGATGAGACGATGACTAATAATATCACCTATTATGCTGTTGTTTGCTGCTCTATAGATCAAGCGGATATTGCTGCCATGACTTTGCGTCTGATTCACGGAATGATCCAAATCACGACTACTCGCCAGTGGCTCTCAGTTTCGCTTGCTTTGATGGAAATGTCCCAGATTCTGGTCCAGGGTCTCTACTTCCACGATTCTCCTCTCCAGCAGCTGCCTTTTATTAATGCCGATGCCGTCAAGACTTTGAAGGGCAAGAAGCAGATCAAGTCGATTAGTGAATACATGGATTTGGATCGCGATGAGAGACAAGCTCTTTTGAAGGAAGGCACTACGCCTGCTCAGGAAGATCAGATTCCAGTCGTTGCCAGGCAGTATCCCGAGCTCAAGGTCCGCAAGGCCTTTTTCAAGGGTTTTTTTTTTTTTTTTTTTTTTTAAGAAAACCAATTTTGCAAAGCACTACTGTCAACCACATGATATCTCTATGATAGGAATCTCGTACTAATCGCTTCCTATTTTTCTATTTTATTTTATTTTATTTTATTTTATTTTATTTTATTTTTTTTTTTTTTTTTTTTTGGCGGATAATTATAGTTGCTGGTGATAATATCATTACCCCTGGTTCGCTTTGCACGTTTATTCTCAAGGTGAACGCTTCTGTGCCCGGAGAACCCGATCTTAACGAGCCATTGAGTGATAAGGATGCCCTGAATGCTTTGTTTGAGGATGTCGACAGTGAAGAGGATGAGGATGGTAACATCAAGCCCAAGAAGGCAGACAAGTCTCAGCCCTTGTCTCCTCCTGTCCACGCTCCTTTCTTCCCTGGTGACAAGAAGCCCTTCTGGTGGATCATGCTCGGTGATCACAAGAACAACCGTATTGTTGTCTCGCCTACCAAGGTGACCGACATTACTCGCTCCAAGACGATCCGCATCCAGTTCCAGTCACCTCCTCGTCCCGGTCAGTACTCGTTCCAGCTCTTTGTCAAGTCGGATTCGAACCTTGGTGCCGATATTGAACAGGATATGACCTTGACGGTCTTGGATGCCTCGGAGTTGCCTCCTGAAGCCGAGATTGACGATGATATTTCTGAGCCAGATGAGGATTCCATTGCTGGTCAAATGGCGCTTTTGAAGGAACAGGGATTGGCAGCGGCAGCCATTGGAGGCGGTAACAAGAATGCACCTGCGGCGGCCAAGGGCAAGGTCAAGGCACCTGAGACGGATAGTGACAGCGACAGCGACTAAAAAGACAAAACAAAACAAAACAAAACAAACAAACAAAAAAAGATCAGAAAGTAGCCAAAATGACTTGATAAAGGAGTTCCCCGATTTCGAGCTAGAGTCGAGGATTGTGCCATAGCATGAGTAAGAAAGCGAGTACATATTGAAAGTAGTAGACGAGTAGTAGTGGTAGTAGTTAGTGGTCGTAGTAGTAGTACAGAGACGGGGGTGGTTGACGGATACAAAATGAAGTGTATTTTATATCCTCTCGAATCGGCAAAAAAAAGTCAGTAGTAGAGACGTGTTTGCCCTTTGCAGTTTGGTGTCATGCATAAGAAGATCGATAGGCGATAGGCGATAGGCGATAGGCGATAGGAGAGGAGGAAGAGGAAGAGGAAGAAGCCCTCGCGTCGAGGAAGATCAACACAGTCTAAGCCGCCCGGTCTCGACGAGACTCTTTTTTTCAACTCCCCTCTCCCCACGCTTTCTTTTTTTCTGCTCTCCCTTTCGTTTTGTTCTCCCCGCCCTTCTGTTTCCTCCGCCTCATTCCTCCTCCGCCACTCTTTCTTTCTCCTCTCCTCTATCCTTCCTTTGTTCCCCATAAGCAAAGATACTCCCATGGATAGCCTCACCATTCTGTTGCTTGGAAACGGTGGACGCGAGCATGCCATCGCATGGAAGCTTGCTCAGTCCAGCCGTGTAGAGCGTATTTATGTCGCTCCTGGTAAGGAATTCTTGCTTTCTTTTCCTTCTACCCCTCTGCTCGTGACAAAGAATAATAGAGGAATAATACACGGTTGCCATATCCTCTGATGGGACTCTTTTTATTTCTTGGACATGCATCCACCTCATTCCGGATGAGATGAGCTACTTGGAATGGAGTCATCGTCTCATAGACTGGCTATTTTCTTTTTAAACCATTACTAACTCAAGTTGTCTGGCTCTTTTCTATTCTTTTCTTCCCTACGTGTGTGTGTATTATCAGGCAATGGAGGAACTGCGAACCTGGCCAAGGTCGAGAACATCAACATTGGCGTCCTGGATTTCGCTAGCCTCACCAAGTTTGCTGTTGAAAACAAGGCAAGTCCTTTTTTCTTTTTTCCTTTTCTTCTTCTTTGACAACAACAAAAAATGAGAAACCTCGCCGCCGAGGATAGACTGCATATGACGAATGACAGATCAGGACGTTAATTCTTTTTTTTTTTTTTTCTCCTTGTTTGCTGTTTTTTCATCACTCCTTTTTTTTAACAGGTCAACCTCGTTGTCGCAGGACCAGAACAGCCTTTGGTCGAGGGTGTCACCGCTGCTTTCCAGAAGGGTGAGCATTTTTTTTTCTTTTGTTATTGTTTTTATTTTGATTTTCCTGTCGATGCATCTTTCTTGGTCAAAGCACTCTGGGTGAATGCAGTGACACAGATCACTAAGAATGGCTCAACGTTCCTTGGGACAAAAAAAAAAAAACAACGCACTCTGACACCACCAATCACACATCATCAATTAGTTGGCATCCCTTGCTTTGGACCTTCGTTCAAGGCCGCACGCATGGAGGGCTCCAAGACGTTCTCCAAGGACTTTATGAAGAAGCACAACATCCCCACAGCCGCCTATGAGAACTTTACCGATGCTACCAAGGCCAATGAGTTTATCAAGAAGGCAGACTTTAATGTCGTCTTGAAGGCTTCGGGACTCGCTGCAGGCAAGGGTGTGCTTATCCCCACAACCAAGGAGGAGGCCTACCAAGGAGTCAACCAGATCTTGGTTGATAAGGTCTTTGGAACAGCTGGTGAGTGGATTCGAAGAAAGCTTTCAGCTTTTTTATTTTTTTATTTTTTTTTATTTTTTTTATATTTTCAATTCCGATGCAGCACTACGTGAGGTCCGAACTCTGTTGGCAACAAAAGCAGGAACCGGACCCCGGTCCTTCCCTCTCCCCCTCCCTATCTCGAGTTCCCTTGGTTGGTCGGTTGCGGAGAAAGAAGGAGAAGAGTACTTTCCCCCGCTTTCTTTTTTTCGTTTTCGTTTTCAGACTGTTTCTCGTATACGTTGGGAAATCGCGCATAAGAGAGATAGAAAGAAAGAGAAAAAAGAAAAAATGCGGGGATTTCCTTTTCTGCTCGGCAAACTGTCACTGACTCAAATTGATTCCTCACCATCGAACTGTCGGACTTTTTTTTTTTTTTTTTTTTTGCTTTGTTTTGGGGAGAGGGAAAAAGAGTCTGGCCTGGAAATCCACACTGCGAGCGATTTTTTTTTTTCTTCTTCTTCCTCTGGATCCTCGCCTGGGCCTGGCCTGGCTTGGTCTGATGGTCTGATGGTCTGATCTACAAGTCGACGGATGGGAGAAAAGAAAAAAAAAAGAGAGACAATCAGTGCCTAGACACTAACCGAATATGGACATGGATCCTTTGTCTTAACAATAGGAAACGAGCTGGTAGTCGAAGAGTTCCTCGAGGGCCAGGAGCTGAGCATTCTCGCCTTCTCGGATGGATACACAGTCGTCCCCTTGCCTCCTGCCCAGGACCACAAGCGTATCTTTGACAATGATCAGGGCCCCAACACCGGTGGCATGGGTTGCTACTGCCCCACTCCCGTTGCCACCCCCGAGATCCTTGCTGATATCAAGCGCACCATCTTGCAGCCAACCATTGATGGTATGCGCCGTGACGGTTTCCCCTTTGTCGGCATTCTGTTCACAGGAATCATGTTGACCTCCTCGGGCCCCAAGGTTCTCGAGTACAATGTCCGCTTTGGCGATCCCGAGACCGAGGTCGTCCTGCCCTTGTTGAGCGACGATACCGATCTGGCCGAGGTGATGTTGGCCTGCACAGAAGGTCGTCTGGACTCTGTCCGTGTTGGCATCAAGCCTGGTTTTGCTGCGACGGTCGTCATTGCATCCGGAGGTTACCCTGGATCATACCCCACTGGCAAGGAGATTGCCATTCAATCGACTGCTCAGGACATTATCATTTTCCATGCCGGCACAACGGTCAAGGAGGGCAAATTGTTGACCTCTGGAGGTCGAGTCCTTGCCGCAACAGGTGTCGCAAAGGATCTTCGTGAGGCAGTGGACAAGGCTTATGCCGGAGTTGGTGCTGTCTCATTCGATGGTATGTTCTTCCGCAAGGACATTGCTCACCGTGCCTTCAAGTTCTTGGCCGAGGCTTCCGCAACAGCCAACCAGATGACTTATGCTCAGGCAGGTGTGTCGATCGATGCTGGTAACTTGCTTGTACAAAAGATCAAGCCCTTGGTCAAGGCTACCCGCCGTGTCGGTGCCGACAGTGAGATCGGAGGCTTTGGAGGGCTGTTTGATCTCAAGGCCGCAGGATTCCAGGATCCGATTCTTGTCTCAGCCACGGACGGAGTTGGTACGAAGCTCAAGTTGGCTCATCAGACTGGTATCCATGACACGATTGGTATCGATGTCGTTGCCATGAACGTGAACGATTTGATTGTCCAGGGAGCCGAGTCTCTTTTCTTCCTTGACTACTATGCGTGCGGCAAGCTTGAGGTGGATGTTGCCAAGGATGTGGTCAAGGGTATTGCTGATGGATGTCTTTTGGCCGGATGTGCTCTTGTCGGAGGAGAGACTTCGGAGATGCCTGGTTTGTACGCGCCTGGTGACTATGATCTGGCAGGTTTTGCTGTGGGTGCTGTTGAGCGTACCAAGATCATTCCACGCATGGATTTGGTCAAGCCAGGTGATATCCTTTTGGGTCTCACCTCCTCTGGACCTCATTCGAATGGATACTCGTTGATCCGCAAGATTGTTGAGCGATCGAACCAGGATCTTCACTCGCCTTGTTCCTGGGACAAGAGCCAGACGTTGGGCAAGGCTTTGTTGACGCCTACACGAATCTATGTGAAGCAATTGCTTCCAGTGGTTCGCAAGGATCTTGTCAAGGCTATGGCTCACATTACAGGAGGAGGTTTCATTGACAATATTCCTCGTGTGTTGCCCCAGGAGCTTGGAGTTGAGGTTGATGCGGCGTCCTGGCCATTCCCAGATGTGTTCAAGTGGATTATGGCCACTGGCAATGTGCCTCACCGGGAGATGGCGCGTACATTCAACTGTGGTATCGGAATGGTGTTGGTGGTCTCTCCCGAGCATGTGGCAGAGGTGACACGACTTTGTCAAGAGGCTCAGGAGGTGGTGTACCAGATTGGTGTACTCAAGACCAGGGCTGATAATGGAGGTGAGGAAGTGGTGATGCGCAATATGGAGTCTAGCTGGGTTATCTAGAGTGAAAGAAGAAGGATGAACGAAAAAAGAGGGGGGGAAGAGAGGTGTGAATGATAAT